>CAUYPK010094331.1:0-26664 GCA_963574355.1 Loris lydekkerianus
TCACAGTAGAAACTTTCCAGAAATGAACTTGAAGGACACTTTCACTTTTTACTTTCTGTATGTTTGTGCTATGTAAATATTTTACAATATTTTACAACTAAAGAAAATAAAGATTTTCTGAAAACAAAACAAAAAAAAAAATAAAATATGTGAAACAGACGGATTTACAACATTACTGTTTTACTCCATCAAAATGTAAAGCTCCAGTATAATATTAGCTTTGGAGCTAATTTATTAACTATATAGAACATACTTTTTTAATTTTCCTTTGGGCTATTTTTCCTTCTTTTATCTGTTGATTTTCAGTTGCCTTCAGCTCTGAATAATCCTTATGCCAAAGCGGCCCATTTCAGAGCAACCTATTCTGATCCATTTCCATGAGTTTGTAAAGCCACGGTAGGTTTTAGCATTTAAAGATTACCAAAAATTGAAGAAAGTACTCATTTATTCATGTATTTATTCCTTTAACATGCATTTATTGAAGGCCACCTGTGTACCAAGCAAGAAATCAATATAGAGATATTCTCTGCTCGTAAGCCGTTCAAGGTAAGAGAGGTCAAGCTAGAAGAAATGGAAGTAAATTAAGTAAAATAAAATAGCAAAAGGCTGTGTGTAAGTATGTAAAATACAAAAGAAACACACTAAGATGGATGGAGAAAATAATAGCACAATACTAAAAATGTGAAGATTGCAGTTATTTCCTATGGCTTCTGACCAACTCCAAGTGCAATCAGAAGTCAGAGTCCTTCTGTGACTCAGTAGTGATTGCTGTTGATTAGCAGACCTAGCTGGCAAATTAGTACCTACCAGAAGTTATATCTGATAAACAATTCATCTGAGATGTTACTTTCATTGAAAATGCATGCCTTTGTATGTTTTACCATTTGCTTATTGTCTTCAAAAAGGAAAATCAACAATACTATAGTAATGACATAGTAAATTATATATGATAATTATATACTACAAAAGTATAATAATTATACATCTAGTAATAGATCGCCATAAACATTATACATAAAATTTGGGGGGTTGGGAGGATTTGGTGGAACCACTGGTCTATTTCAGATGTCAGTTACACTAACATATGTCAAATAACTATGTCTGACTTGGCTTTAATCTGGTGGAGAGGCTTTTTGATGAAATATTTTGGATTAAATTTTATGTAGTGACATTTGTTCACTGTGTGAGAAGTGCATTAGCTGGATTTGTTTTGTGATCTCCATGCCTCTGGTCAATCTTTTCCTTAGAAGTTATCCAATAGCTTGCGAGCAAATTCTTGCAAGAACTCAAACTTACGCAATAGCCTTTTCTCAACTAGCTAAACATATCTGAAGTCTGCTGTTGTTCTCCTAACTACATGATGTCTTTCTGTATCCCTATTATAATCCAATCTGAAATCTATTACAAATAAACTTTAGCTTTTCTTAAGCAGTCAATCACAGGCAAGATGTCTGTGAATTTAATCAGTTGCCCCGAGCAACAGAAAATCTGCCTATTTCGAGGAAATCAGAATGACTCTTTGAAGTAAACAGGGGTAATTTTCCATTCTTTTTTAGAATACTTTGTGCCAGTAAAAAAAAAAAAAAAAAAAATCCAAACCTCAGTGTGACAACAGCATAAATGTGCTGATGTTCAATCACTATCTGACTCAACCGCCTCTAGTGCCAGAAAAAAGGTTCTTTTGTAAGAAAAATTCTTTCTGTGACTTTGGGCAGGCCAAAGTGTGTGTGGGCAACACAGAATCACTGCCGTGGTCACGCAGGTGGCCCTGTTAGGCAATGACAGCTGTAAATGGCCATTTATTCTGAAAGTCAAGCTGCTCACTTCTGTTTGCAGGGAACATAGTAATTATTTGAAATTACTTTTCAAAATCTTATCCCTGGCTTCATTTTTTTCTCCCTCTTTTAAAAAGCTAAGTTCATTTTAAATGGCACAATTGATAACAGGATTTCCTGGATTGATTTCTGTCTGGTGCAAATTTCTTTTTCTCTGGGTCTTTCCATTTGCCTGATCTGTCATTGGTTTTGAGCATCTAATTTGCCTTCCTACTCTTACCTGCCATTTTACAGACAGGAAACAGAAAGCCCAAGAATGATGGCCTCTAGGCCCTGGGTTCAGATAGGGCCCAAGGCTTCTAATGACAAATCCCACTTGAACTGGGACTGAGTGTTCCTTCTAGAGACTTCCACTTAATCAACTGTACTCATTGTAATTGTTCCCTCTCGGACCCTTGAAACCTACATGTGTTTATATTATGTAACTTACATTTGTTTTCCACCCCTGATGAGGACCAATGATTGAGTCTGCCGCCCTCCCTTTCTTCTCTCAAAAATCCTCTTACGTCTTAGGTATTGTGTGCAGACATTTATATTCTGCGTTCAGTAAGTTTCACTTGTGTCCTTGTTAACCTGTTCAATGAAAATATTTCCAATGGTATATAAAACCAGCGCATTGTACCCCATGATTGCATTAATGTACACAGCTATGATTTAATAATTAAAAAAAGTCCTCTTTTCTCTTCTCTTCCAGTCGTAGGCCTCTATCTGATCACCTTCTGCCTCAACTGTTGCAACCCTCCACTTTCTTTCACATCCAACCAGTTCATCCTACATGGTGTCAGCAAGAAACAGTCTCCAAAATGATAAACGGCTCCCCAGACCTAAAACTGGGCTTCCCAGTCCTGGAGGGGTTTTTTGATGATCATCTCAGGGTTCTGTGAATTTCTCTATAAACATGGCTGAAATTTTGTGTGTTCCTTTTGGTTGTGAGCTATAAAGTGAACGTAGGTCTGGAAACACTCAGGTGCTCGTAACCTAGTGGGGATAGGCAATTTCAGAATACACATTTATTTTCGTGTTTACTTATCCCCATAAAGAAAATTTTTTTAAAAATGCAATTTTCCTTCAATTTACGGTTAGATCTGCAAGGGACCTTGAGAATGAATAAAATAATGGAGCAAGTGTTTGCAAGAGGTTGTTTGACAGAACAATGGTCATTTTCAGAACTGAGTCAGATTTTACAGGTTACTTACTGGGAGTTCTGAACATAACCATGCCTGGGGGTAGGTGATTTTTAAAAATAGTCTCTGGCATTAAAAAGCCTTCATCAGTTGGGTGTTAATTATATTTGCACTGAAACAGGTAACGTGGACCTATTTGGTTTATGCTGTGAGTCAGTTCTTTGGTTTTCTGAAGATTCCATAAGGCTGGGAGTTTGTCAAAAGCTTTGCAACTGATGCGTCAAAACTACAGAGCTTTATTAAATATTTCCCGGAGCTGCTCCTCAGTGCTCCTCCCACTCTTGTTATCTGTTCTCAGAGTCTGGTGACTAAGTTTTTTGAATTATAAGGTAGGCTTTTCGGCAGAACCGTCACCCTCCCCCGTTTCCTGGCTCCTCGTGGCTGGGTTTCAGCTCCAGATCACCGAGCTGCTTCTCTCATGTCCTTCTGGTTTTAAGGTACCTGATTGTTTGCGTGTTTTCCCAGGAGCCCTGTAGTCTTCAGCTTGAAGCAGAGGATAGAGACAGGAGCGCGTTCTGGATGTTAGAGGGGCTGAGTGGACTTTGTTCATCCCTGTTTAACAGATGTCATTCTCATTTGTGATTTCTCGTTCCTCTCCGCTTAGCCTGCCCTCCTCCTCATCCTCCTCCTCTTTCTCTCTCTTACACCCTCTCTCTCTTACACCCTTCTAAAGTAGTATCTGATGAAGTACATAGATTACTTTTGATTCCCAAGTTCTGCCCTCTGTAACAATACCTTAAAAAAAATAAATAAATAAAAGTAGGGTGGCACCTGTGGCTCAAAGGAGTAGGGCACCGGCCGCATACGCTGGAGGTGGTGGGTTCACACCCAGCCCCAGCCAAAAACTGCAAAAACAAAATTAAAAATAAAAGCAATTGCAAAAGCCGTGAACCCTGTCTAGTGCCGTGCTATTCACTTTGACAACCTGATACTTGTAAAACATCCAGCCCTGCTTTGCAGGCCAAAGAAGGAATGTCCCAGCTCCCATGTGTAGATGAGCTCTATTTGTCTCAGAAAGCTAACGCCTTTTGTATCTTATACTCCGGGACTTTTACCATGGGAGAAAGACAAACTGGATTCCCTCTGGTTCAAGTGTAAAATGATAGGAGAATGGCATGCTGGCCTTCTCTTGGGTCAGGTGCACACGCTGGAATTAATCAAATGAGACCAGGGACAGGGAGATGTTTTATTAATGTAGTTGCTCCCCTGTGGGTCCAGGGAAGGAAGGCAGATCACCTTGGGTATCTGTTTCTTACATGCTATAGTATTTGACAATCTCAGCGGTTGTATGAGGTCAACATTACTAGTCCTACTTTACAAATAAGGAAAGACTCTTGGAGAAATTAAATCACACAGGTGATAGATGGTTGGTCAGATGGATTTCTGAATCAAAATTGATCCCACTTCCATTATGACATAACACGTGATAATAAGGGGTGTCCAACCTGTGACCTGTGGGCCGCACGTGGATTATGTGAGGACTTTTTTTCTTATCTATGGAGGCAGATATCAGAAAGTGCATGGAAATCTTATTTTGATTGTCAGCTTTTGTTAGTGTTTGTGTATTTATTGTGTCGCCCAAGACAACACTGCTTCTTCTAGTAAGGCGCAGAGAAGCCGAAAGGTCAGACGTTCCTGGATGGATATAAACCTTACGTTGCTTTAGTAAAATAAATTCTTAATCGATTTTTATCCAATATTACACATTGGTTGTCACTAGACATCATCATTTACGTCCTTGTCAGTTACTTTTATAAATCTAAACAGTCTGATATTAGAGCTACAACAGACCTTGAGCCATGAACCTCTCCACCCCAAGTCCTATCAGGACTCCAGCTGCCTTCACCGTCTGCATTAGCAACTTTACATTCTCCATCTTACTGTTTCAGTCGTGAGACGACCTAAGCTCCTAATCCTCCCTCATTCTCTCCCTTGTCACTCTCAGCCTCCTGGCCCAGATTCTGTGCCATCCAACCACCCAGTCTCTGACTGCCTTTGCCTTGCGCCACCTTTCCCAGGGCGGTTTCACTACCTGCCGTCGTCTTGTGGCAATGTGTGCGTGCAAGTTTTCCACTAGTCTTGTCTAGTCTAGTGTTTTCCAACCTTTTTTATCTCACAGCACACTCGAACCTATTGTGAAGCTTTCGTGGCATGATTAAATTATGTTGGTCAAAAAGAAAAAAAGAGCAAACAACAGAATACACTTAGTGTGCTTTGTGCTTCTTTCAAAAATAATTTAATGAATGATCTTTAAAGTTGTTCACAGCACACCTGAGATTTTCTCACGGCACACTGATTGAAAATCTTTGCTCTGGCCTCATGAGGTCTGCCTGCTCCTGTGTGTTCCACCCCTGGAAGTGCCTGTTCTGCTCCCATTTCCGCCTTCTACATAACTTCCTTTTCCTTAGAACAACCGAATATGGCAACCACATTACACCTAACCCTCTGCAGAAAAAGTCTGCTGTGTTTATTCCCTTCACAGGCTCTGTGTGTGTTAAAAGATGATCTTATTAAGTTGAATAATTATTGAATTGGTAATTGTCTAGGGAAGCTATTTGTGCCCAGGGAACATCTTGTGGGGACCTGGGCCTCCTGGGGACATAGTCCGATTCTGTGATAGGCTGTCTGCATGTGGGGACCTTGCTTTGAGAGTCAGTCCAACCCTGAGGTCTGCGGGTTTTCTTTGTAAAAGTGCCATTCAAGGCAAGCTGTTGATACAGAGACATTTTAATAGCAACATGCCCTAGAGAGTGTTATTCAATTTCACATGTATACTTTTCCAGATATCATTTTTTTGGTAGAGTTATTCCTGTGGTGGTAGAGCAAGGCCCTGTTTCTGCATCATTTTTGGCTAAAACTCATTACTTTCAGAGTGTTGAGTTTGGTGATCAGTCTTAAGGGTATGTTCTTTTTTGTGTTTTGTTTTGTTTTGTTTTTTTAAAGGAAACGTTTAAAATGGGGTAGGACAACTTATTGCAGGCATTTAATTTAACATGGAAACACAGATGTTACTTTCTGTGGAAATTTAACTATTAAGGAAAGTAAGGTAGCAGAATTGGGACCTGAACTCTGGCTGGTAACTCTGCACCCAAACTGTTTTGAGAAGAAAGTCTCAGATCGGCTGAAAAGAAAGTTCAAAACAGGGTAGACGACCCCCGAATATGAAGCCAGAAAACATGGAATACTTCAAACAAACAAAGCCCAGTCTCATTATTTTCTTGAGCTGTTGTTTGTTGGTCAAGAGCCAGAGGAAGAAATGTGGAACTCTGGGAAGTGTGCCCAAGTGAGAGTTCAAAGCTCCCTTTTGGAACAGATTCTGAGTACCAGCAGATAAAAGGCCATCCTCATTCTAGAAAAGATGAGGGGGGTGCTTTACTGAGAGGCCTGATCTCCAAATATTTCAGAATGTGCTGTGCTTTTGGTGCCTTCTATCCACGTCTATTGCCTTTAATCATCATTCACCCAGACCGTCTTTTGGGTGGGCATGACCAAATATTGTAATAGCTTTAGAAATTACAGAGTTGTTAGAGTAAAGGCTTTATGTAGAAAGGAGCCGTTGTGTATAAACTCCTATCGTGTAAGTTACGCCAAATGACAAGGTTCCGACATGGTGCCTTTGCAAATTTCAGATTGGATTACTGGCTTTGAAATGAATCAAATTGTGTGTGGGCAAACTAAAAATTTCTTCATTCAAATTAAATTTGATATCTTTCAGAGATTCCCGTAACGCCATCTTTCTTTGTGTACAGACAGAATACAATAATGTGATCTGTTACCACCCGGTGTTTGGTTTTTTAAGTTTAGGAGCAGCAATGGAGTAATTTGAGAGAGACTTTGAATGATTCTTCCTGTACCAATGGGAATGAAGGAATATAAAAAGACATGTTTGACCTTCAGTACGTATTACATAAGCTCCTGAGGGAAATTACTATGTCTTAGAGCAGTGTTTTTGATCTTTTTTATCTCATGGCACACTTGAACCTATAGTTAAACTCTCAGGGCACACTTATAAATTATGTTAATCAAAAAGAGCAAATAAAATAATTACTGTGCTTTGAACTTCTTTTGAAAACAATTTAATTAGTGATGTTTAAAAATTTTCATGGCACACCTAAGATCCTCTGACTGCACACCAGCATGCCGTGGTTACCTGTTAAAATCACTGTCTTAGACCGTCATCTTCCTAAAGTCTATTACAGCACCTGAAAATTTGTGTTAGTGTCTGTGAAATGAATGAATGAATAAAACTTTTTGGAAGGCATAATCTTTGAGGCCTATGAGAGAAAATATTTGGGATATTTTAAAAACAATATTGGAAAGGCCCTGTGTTTGGAAAGTTCAGGCATATCGCTTAGGGAGAAACTGTTCAGTAATTCTGTGAGTAGTTAGGAGGAAAAATGGTTGTGAGTTGGGTTGAGATGGAGAATGCAATAGGTGCCCAAGATAGTTTCAGTCGCAGCCCATTTAGGCCAGGTACCAATTGGGTAGGGTGGGAGTGGTCACATGATATCTATTGACCCCTGGGAAAATATCAAGAATTCCTAAATAAAGACAGCAAAATATAATTTCATCCACTTCTCCTGGCAAATATGTATGGGAATGCACATTCAGGGTTAAGTCAGCATACCTTTGAATTTTATGACCCTAACTAACGCTTCTCCCAGAATTCCTGGAAAACAAGCTTACCCTCCCTGGTATTCTGAGCCTGCTGTATGTTTTTATCTTACGGTCTCATCTGAAGAATGTTTGGTTGGACTGGCAGCATCAACTGTCTGAGCCCTTCCAAGCAAACCTTAGTTTAGCCCTGGCAGCCTGGTGGGGACCTCCATCCAGAAGGTATTTGGGATTTGCGTAGATGTCCCTATCTGTCAGTGAATAGACTAGACTAATCAGACTGGAGTCTGCCTACTTCACATACCATCCATTGTTTACCATATTTGACTGACTTGGGTTAACCATCATCCATACTTAGTGAATTGGAAATACTGGGTTCTGTATGTTTAAGGTCTGAGGCCTATATTTGTCATGCATTGTGGGGCCTACCTATGTCCTGTTGGAGGGAATTGTGAAGGGGGCAGTGACTCTGGAAGGATGCAATGATATCCCGAGGAGTCTCTGGCTGTTTTGAGAAGTAACATTGTAAAGGGAAATGTTTTCTACTGACATCCTTGAGATATAGGTCAAGAGTTCCAAAGTCATTTTTATGTATTGTTGTATTTGACCAATACTGAATGTGTCTTAAATTTCCTTTTATTTTCCCCCATGGACCACAACCAAGGCATTTTATTCACTTTTCAAATTTTTTCCATCCTCTGTTAATATTCTCACTCTAATCAGAGTCCATCAGGATACACTGGTTGCTTTGCCTGAGCTCAGAGCTGTGCTGGACACACTGGACAGACCATCCAGAACGCAATATATTGAGACTCCTTCCATTCAAAGAAAGTATCGTCTAACTAAGAAAATAGAAGTAATACAGGGGAGCTTTGCATCCTGTGGAAATTTAGGAAAGAGGGTGTCTGTGAGGGATGGGCTAGTCCAAACTAGAGCTTGGGCAGGGTGAAATGAGAATGAGTCAGAATATATATGGCAGCATGGAGGGAGTCTGGTCCCTTGAAGTAGATGATGTTACATCATGGAGGGGCATGAAAGGATGACCCTTGTGGAGTCATGGAGCTGAGGGAGAAGTTGCTGTAACAGTTCAGGTATATGGTGATTAGGACGTGGACTAGGATGATGGCAAGGGGAATAGAGAAAAAGGTCAGATCACTGAAACACAGGAGAGGAAAAAAGATTGGAAAGCCTTACAGAAAGTTCTCTAGTGAATATAAGAACTGCTCATTATTACTTTTTTATTTTTCCTTCTCCCTAAGTTTATCCACTGAAGATGCTATAACAGAATGTTATCTAAATTCTTCAGTATTTTTTAGATTACATCTTCTTTGACCAATCTAGAGTTTTAGCATGGCATGATAGAAAGTGGAATGCAGATGGGTGGTGTAGAGTCATAGAAACCTACATTGCAAACTGGGCTTTTAGTGGTGTGACCTTGACCAAGCCAGTTCATTTTTTTGAGTTAACATTTTATCCTCTGCAAAAAGGAGAATTCTCAAGATAGTTGTGAGGAATAAATGCATGAAAGAAGATCCCTTCACTCATCTTCCTCCAAACAGTTCATGAAAATGTGGGGAAACCCTGAAATGTTTGACCCCAAATTATAGATTAGAGACCGCCAAATATCAGCCACCGAACTTCCGGGAAGGGTGTGCCGTTCAAGTTGCAAAACTATCATCACATATATGTACAAATGGATTTCCCCAGCCTCACTTTATACGTTTCATTTTTCTGCCTGCCTCCCTCCACAGATTTTAGAATTTGCAAGAAAAAAAAAAAAAAAAAAAAGGCAAGAAGGAAGACAAGTCTACAACTTAGGGACAAATAGAGTCCTTGGTTCTTGATTCTCAGTGGCTTTTATTTTTACCGGACATCAATTTGATCTTCCTATCAATTTGTACTTGCTGCAATTATCTTGTAAATGAATTCATTTTCTTGTGCATGAGTTTTCTTTTTCCTTGCAAAAATGGAAAGTTTAAATTCTGCCATAACAAGGTTGAGCGTTCAGCCTATCACATTTGAGGAATACATCAAACAGCAATGATTTAAAGTACAAAAACATTGTGCTTGCATTATTTTTTTTTAGTTTTGTGATTATCATTATTTCAATAATCAGCTAAGGTTTATGTCTAACCATTACTCAACCACAGCTGGATGGGGAAAACAAAAAGCTGAAAAGGCACTTGGAATGGGAGGAGAAGCTTCAAGTCTTTTTTTTTTTTTTTTTTTTTTTTTTGCAAGTCAATAGAATTTTGCATTTACATCACAGGTTTCAGGAAGGAAGATGTCTAGAGGGGATGATGTGGAAAGCAGAGGGTCTAGCATACAAGGAAGGAACCCCTCCCTGATCCATGTGAATGCTAAGACTTTATGTAACAGTCAGTTGTAAAAAAAAAAAAAAAAAAAAAAAGATGTTATTGAAGACACAATGTTTGCCAATGGCTGAAAATTCCAAGGATATTCTCAGAGCCTGACTGCTATATAAAACAGAGGGAAAATGCTCTTATTTTCAAAGCCAACTGCCCCAGAGGGACAGAATCTGCTTATATAGAACATAGTCTTGGCCAGGCATGGTGGCTCACACCTATAATCCCAGATTGCTTGAGGTCAGGAGTTCAAGACCAGCCTAAGAAAGAACTAGACCACATCTCTACTAAAAATAGAAAAAAAAAGAAAGAAAAAGAAAATGAAAATGGTCTTTATGTGGGAAAATATATAATAGGCCTTTAGATTTGGTGACTAAATTTCAGTGCTAGTCTGAATGGGAAAGAGAGATTGGCTTCCCAGTAGATAAGAGAAGTAAAATGTCTTGGTAGGGAAAAGGGTGGAGTTTGGCAAAGGATGCTGGCATGGATGTGGAGAGAAAGGGGTCCTTACACATTGTGGGTGGGAGTGCAAACCAGTGCAGCCTCTGTGGAAAATTGTGCAGAGATACCTCAAAGAACCTAAAGGAGACCTACCATTTGATCCAGCAGTTCCATTTCTGTGTACATACCCAAAGGAGAAAAGGTCATTTTATAAAAAGGGACACCTACACTCAATTCACAATTGCAAAGATGTTGAAACAACTAAATGCCCCTCAGGACATGAATGGATGAATAAAATGTGGTAGGTGCCAATTTGGAGTACTACTCAGCCATAAAAAATGCCAAACTTCAGGGAACTGGAAACCGTCTTTCTAAGTGAAATATCACAAGAATGGAGAAACAAATGTACGTACTCAATACCACGTTGGAACTCATGGATCAACACATAAATGAAAATACAGAAGTTAAATCTCAATGAAAATCAAGCTGGGGCAAGGGGAAGGAAAAGATGAGTAAATTCACTCCTGTTAGGTACGGTACACACTGTCTGGGTGAAGGGTGCACTTAAACATGCATAATTTTGATTCCATCTGCACAAAAACAAAGTATGTAAACAATCCATGTGCACCTCTAATATTCTAATATAAAAATAAAATAAAAAAGGAAAGGGTAGAGTTTGGTGAGAACAACATTTCTCTGAGGATAAAAATGCCCAATGCGAACATGCATTTGCTACAGATAACTCTATTTGATTCTGCATTATGTTCAGTTTTTCTATGTTGTACTATTATAGATTATTGTCCCATTTGTAAAAAAAAATCCTAAAACTTCAACGAGTTTAAAAATAGCAACTTTCTGTGGAAAATAAAGATATCAAAAGCAATTATGAAAGATATTTTAATGAGCAAAAATAATTACTGAGTGTCCAACACACACTACTGTGAGCAATTTCAAAACTCTGTAGACTACCCAATAGCGATGCAAATGATTCTTCATCAAAGTGCAAGTTGTGTAGAGATGTAGTTTAATATTGTCACATGAATACTGATCACTTTTGCTTTAATCTATAAATTATTTTTTACATACATATGTATATTTAACAGGTTAATTGCCATGTGAGTTGGATTTAACTTATGCCAGTTTTGAGCTTAGGGCCTCATGATGCATATGTAACTCACACATCTCTTGAACATTGACTGCCACACTAGAAAAAAATTTTTTTCCCTTGGGGCCACAGTGTTTTATTAGGTCAAGAGACCTGTGAGTTATACATGCTTCATGCAGCCCGGAGCTCAAAACTCACCTAAGTTAAATATAACTCACATGGTATTGATGTGCTTGACGTAATAAACATCATGGTCCCAAGGAAAATTTTTTCTAGTGTAGCAGTCAATGTGTTAAAATTTTCATTTGGGGGGCTCAGCACCTGGAGCTCAGAGGCTAGAGCACTAGCCACATACACTGGAGCTGGTACGTTCGAATCCAACCTGGTCTGCCAAACAACAGTGACAACTACAACAACAACAACAACAACAACAACAACAAAAAATAGCCAGGTGTTGTGGCAGGTGCCTGTAGTCCTAGCTACTTGGGAGGCTGAGGCAAGAGAATCGCTTAAGCTGAAGAGTTTGAGGTTGCTGTGAGCTGTGATGCCACAGCACTCAGGGTGACAGCTTGAGACTCTGTCTCAAAAAAAAAAAAAAAAGAAAGAAAGAAAATAAATAAAAGAAAATTCTCATTTGAAGCATTTTAATAGTTCCCTCATTAATTAATGGGTTCAAGAAAATCTTTGTCAGTGTTTCTTCTATGTTTGTTCTAAGCATCATAATTCAATCTTTTTATTTTTATTTTTTTTAAATCCTTTAACAAGGGAGAAGAAGGCAGAAGAGAAGGAACTTAAGAGGGAAGATGAGGGCCATATTTGGAGAAAGTCTGTGCAAACTGTGAACCGCAGAGAAAGATAAATAAGCAGGGATTAACATTATGTCAGGAGTTAAAACTCGTAGGAAGAAATGGCCATGAGAATAATTGCCCTTCGCCCGGAAAGTACATAGAAGTCTTAGGGAGCATGTGCCAGAGTTTTCACAAAGGAAGGAAATCTTAAGGTATTTTATGTGAATGTTAAAGAATAATCTCAGGCAGAGACCTGGATGATGACAACTAAGTTGATAAACAATTATTATAACAGTATGATAATTGTCAGATTGGAGACATCTATGGGTTTCACGAAATCACAGCAAAGACCTCTAAATCTGCTGATTATATCACCAAAGTTTGATTTAAATTTCCACTAGCATTTGAAAGTTAAATCAAGTTTCCAGAAATAAAATAATAATCTATATTTTCTACATCAATCTGATCTACCTTATCTATCTCATCCATCCATCCATCTTTTCTTGTCTATCCACCACCTTTTGGTACTTTTATTCTCAGAATAATTCCCTCCATAGATTGAGGGGCAGACCATTAATTACTTTCCAGTTATAGTTCAACATTGTCAGAGTAACTAATGCCTGGCTAATAGTAAAAGGTTTTTTTGAAATAGAATAACAGGCTCAGCACCCTAGCTTGATGGCTTGGGCGCTGACCACATACATCCAGGCTGGTGGGTTCGAACCCAACCCGGGCCTGCTAAACAACAATGACAACTACAGCAAAAAAATAGATGGGCGTTGTGGTGGGCACCTGTAGTCCCAGCTACTTAGGAGGCTGAGGAAAGAGAACTGTTTAAGCTCAAGACTTTGAGGTTGCTGTGAGCTCTGATGTCACAGCACTCTACCGAGGGTGACATAGTGAGACTCTGTCTCAAAAAAAAAAAAAGAAAAGAAAAAAAAAAGAGGGTGGCGCCTGTGGTTCAAAGGAGTAGGGCCCCATATGCCGGAGGTGGTGGGTTCAAACCCAGCCCCACCCAAAAACTGCAAAAAAGAAAAAGAAATAGAATAACAATATTTTTTTCTGTAACAAAAAGAGAAAAGATGCCCTCTCCCTCCAAATAAAACATGTTCATTCAAGTACCACTGTAGAAAAGGAAGATGAGGATTATTTTTCTCTCCAAGGAGCTTCAACCCTTCCTCTGGGGCATTACTCAAGAATGGGGGTCTGGTGAATTGATCCACACAGAAAAACCTCAGGTATTTTCAAACTCTGGAGATCCTTTCCATGTGTAACCCTCAGTCCATCCTCAGTGGGACTAACTCCCCCCCACCCCCCACCCCAGTTGGCTTTTACTGGGGACAAACTTATAGAGCCCTCCCTAGAGAGATCTAAGTCACAAATATTAAAATTTGAAGTGCCTTTGTTAGGCAAAAATAAGAAGTGTGGAGTCAAACAGATCTGTCGTTCCTTCCTTACTCCATGCCTTCAACTGAGGTGAACTTGTTAACTTACCACAGATTTCTCATATATGAACTGCTCAGGTAAAAATGCTCAACCTTGAAGGTTGATTGGTAATAGATCATAATAGACTTCGTGTATCCATAAGATAATACATAGAATTTGGTGTATGTGCGTGTTCAGTGTTATTTTCACTTCTTTATTTGGCCAGCTCAAGAGAATAACCTAGATTTAAGATCCTACCAAGAATTTTAGAAAAAGGAAAGATTTCCAGACAATACGTTTATTTTAGAGACATGACAAAAAAAGGGAAAGGATTTGGGGTTTGGGTCTTCCTGTCTTTCTGTAAGTAGGTTTGCATCCAGAAACAAATAATACTCTTTGGCCCTGTTATAGCAACAAAAGCATCTTGATTGACCAATCAATAGTTTTCTCTCTGTTGCGTACCAACCAAGTCCCCGGCAAGGGGCCAGGCTACTAGAATTCTAACCTTTGAGCATCTACACAAAAAATCACGAATGAGGGGAGGCAGAGACTGTCTTTGCACTCACTATTCAATATCAGGATATTCTGATTTTGTTTGTGGCAGGCAGACCCAAGACTCTGTCACTCCCACAACTAGTCATCTGTTTGACTCCTTCCCACAAAATTGCCTTTAGCTGGGAATGATGCCGCCTCCTAATCAGCCCTGATGACTCAGCTGTGAGTTCTTTGTCCCTGATTATTTTCCTGTACTTCTGACTTAGGTAGCATAATGCCATGACCCTGGTAACATTCTTTCTTATTTATTGTACTATCTTGTAAACACATTGCTAATTCAGAGAGCCGCATCTCAATACCAAGGCTAGCAAAAGAATTTCCAGAATGTCCAAGAGAAGGTCATATTTTAATGGAATTTTCAGGCATGGCCAACAGTGCTCAGATTTTGATTCCATTCATCCTTCACTTCAGCACTCCTTGGGAGGTCTTTCTACTTCTACTCCCGAGGGGTGAGGACAGACTGAACAGTCAGGAGCTATGGGGGCTCCTGTCTGTGGAAGGAAAGGGTCATTTCCCAGCCTGCTCCCATAGGACTATATTTATAAACATAATTCACAATGCTGTTTTAGCATCCCAACTTCTAAAGCTAGGATTATCTATCATGTGGTGAAGTTGTATTAGAATACGCCAGACACTGGACTATATAGACCTTTGATTATTTAACTATATAGCAACTTGTATGTGAAATAGTATCAGCATTTTTGGGTACTGAAGCTCACACAGCTCAAAAAGTTTTAAACACATCAAATTATTTTTAATTTACTTTGTTTAAGTTATAAGGATGAAGATGTGATAATGTATCTTGTTAATGCTACATTTCCTGTTAATTTCCTTTATGCTTTCACTAAGTAGAATAACTACTACTAGTTATTTTTTTTTTATTGTTAAATCATAGCTGTGTACATTAGTGCAATCAAGGGGTACAATGTGCTGGTTTCATATACAATCTGAAATATTCTCATCAAACTGTTCAAAATAGCCTTCATGGCATTTTCTTAGTTATTGTATGTAGACATTTATATTTTGCCTTTAATAAGTTTCGCCTATACCCATTCTAAGATACACCGTAGGTGTGGCCTCACCCATTATTCTCCCTCCACCCTAACCTCCCCCCTCCCTTCCCCTTCCTTGGCCCTTTCCTCATAGTCTCGTGCTATAGTTGGGTTATAGCCTTCATGTGAAAGCTATAAATTAGCTTCATAGTAGGGCTGAGTAGAAATGTTTTTTATGAGCTTGAATATTTTATTCTAGTTTTCTCTTAAATAGCTGAAAATCAAGAATATCTTAAGCTGGAAAATTAGCAAATTAAGAAAGCCAAAAGAAGGATCCAATATACAACAACAATAATAATAATGATGATAAAATAAAGAGAATATATGACATTGTTACATGGAGTGGCTATGACCTTGGCTTTATGGCTCCCAGTTACTTTCACTCCTACACCTAGGTACCCCCTCTTCCCTACTACTGCCAAATGTTATAGGCTTTTCTTTTCTTCATTCAGTATGGTTCTAATGTCCAGGGAGTTAATCATATTCTTAACGGTAACCTTGCATCTCTCTGTTTCACTATGAGTTAATCTCATAGGCAAACTTTTAGAGGACGACCTTCCTCCCTTCCAAATTTTTAGCATCATATTGAGTCTATCAACAGGGAGGATTATTTACTTTACAAAAAAATTCTCAACTCTACAAAAAGATCACCAGTAGTTTCTTTTCTACCATTATTGAACAGGCTTAAGTGATTCACTCAAAACGTTCTAGGACGCATACAATTAAGCTCGCCAACTCATCCTGGAAAAAGTGCTGTGTACCTCATTGTTGAATATCACTACATCCACCTTTGAAGTATTGCTCTTGGGAAGCTACATGAAGTTTTTGAATTCTTTTTCTGGAATAGTCATCAGAGCTGTCATTGTATTACCCTTGATGTCTTGAATATCATCAAAATGTCTTCCTTTCAATATTTCCTGTATCTTTAGGTAAAGAAAAAAGTCATTGGGGGGTCAGATAAGATGAGTAGGGAAGGTATTCCAATGTAATTATTTGTTTACTGGCTAAAAACTTCCTCCCAGGTGGTGCCTTATGAGCTGGTGCATTGTCATGATTCCGGAGACATAAGTATTTGGCCAAGATTTTCAGTTAAGATTTTCCTGTTTCTCTATCAGTCTGCTTCTGACAGTCAGTCAATGACTTTGATGCACACTTTGATGAATTTTTGCAATGTTTTTCTTAGTTCTGTTTGTGACTGGTTGCCCTTCCTCCCCTCAGAAAAATGTTTAATTCATTTGTACACTACCATTTTCTTCATGGCATTATCCCATAAACTTGGATTAACACGTCCTTGATTTCACTTCCCCTTTAGGCAGTGGAATTTAACAAGAAATTTATGAATGTCTGTTCATTGCTCTAATTCAAGCTCCAACATTCTCACGATGGCACACAAAACTGCACAATAATAATCAATGCCACTCAGCAAGATACCATCCCGTGTCCACATGAGCTGTGAGACCGTGATACATCAAAGTTATGAGAACTTCCCAAGCTGTTTGTACAGTGCTGCCAATGTAAGCTCATGGCAAGTTCGTGAGCTTAATTGTCAGACCTTGTATGTACACTATAAGTTAGCCTGAACATAATCCACATAGGGTTAGGGATGAATTGTTATTATCACTTCTGCCCCTGGTCTTAGACTGTATTGAGCATTGCTTCCCACAGCAAGAGCTGTTCTGTCCTGGTGAATATCAGGCACCCTGAGCTAGGACACAGAGGCTGAATGAGGCTATGGGTGAAGCACCCTTTCTCTTTAGTAGACCTGGTGCCTGGAAAATAAATATCTCCTATCCACAAACAGGAGATATTTTCCAGAGTATACAGACTGCAAAACAGAGTTAATTGGAGTAGAATCGTGACGTGGCATTTGAAAAAAAAACTTGCATGGATCACTGATAGTATGGTGTTAATGCAACTCCAGCCTGTTGTCCAAGAAGGGGGTTCTCCATAGGATAAGACACAGGTCACTTCCAAAGCTTGGATGCTACAGAATACACTTAGAATCAAGCAAATACCTCCTGATGAGTAAAATATGTATCATCTTTTCCATAACCATAAAAGACCCACATAGAGAAGGTATACATTCTAAATCTTGTGATTTTTTTTTTATTTTAAATTCTTTTTTTTTGTTTGCATCAAGAGAAAACCAGAAATCTTATGAAGTTTCAAACACTGAAATACTGATATTGTTGGACTTTCTGATCTACTCATTCACCTGTCAGAAAGTGATTTGTGCTCACAAGAATATACTGGAAGGGGTTGTTTTAAAAAGAAAGAAGAGAAAGAAAAGGAAAGTGAGATTTCTGTGAGCATAGGTCTTGCACAGGCAAGGTGAACCAAGGTCAGAGGAGGGGCTGGTTGATTTTCTTCATTGTAGGAAAGAAACAGAAGCTGCCCTGACCTTCCTTTGTTGACAGTCCTTTGTTCATGAGCTGATGGTGAACATTTTAAATCACTGAGATTTAAGCAGTTGCTATAAGCAACATATTTCTCAAACTTTTAAACTCTGGAGGGAGGTAAAGACTATGAAAAATGACATAATTGAGCTGAGCCCTGGTGTTCCCCTTTGCCAAGTGGAAGGCTTGTCCTCAGTCTATCTTATGCTTCCTTCACAGAATATTTTGAATCTTTCCAAAAGAGAAGCTCTGGAAGCACTAAGAATTTAAAATAAAATTTTAGCAAAGTATTCTTTTTTTCAATTAACCTCATCTGCGCATGTAAATTTTCTCAGATTTTGAGGTCTTGCTCTCTTTGCCTTATTCCCTTTAAGTGAATTTTCATGTTTACAGTATTTCGTGAAAGTCAGGAAAGCAAAACTGAATTACCAATCTGATCGCTGTTTTACTACAATCATCGTAAATGGAAACAGAAATGGCACTGTGTCCACTAGAAATTGTCCCCTGCGTGGGGGTGAGCCATTTATACTTCTTGGAAATGGTCAGTTTAATCTCAGGAACCACACCTTGCTGTATCCTTGAATGAATGAATTTTCTGCTATAATAAGTGAATTTCTAAGGTGTTGGATAAATGTGAACATGTTCAGTAGCATCAATTATTATTTTCCAAGCAGGATTTCCATTTGAGAATGCCAGGGTCCTGTAGAGAGTGTGAACAGAATCTCACATTTCATTCATGCTTCAGAATTGTGAAGATGAACCATTGTGTTCTTTTGGGAGCAACTCAGGTTTTGTTTTGTTTTGTTTTGTTTTTTTTACTTTTATCACTGACAACTGATGTGCAATTGACAGGAACATTTTCTTTCCCAGATACGGAGCCCCTGTTGTGTTTTTCTTGGCACTTATTAATACTTACAAGGGACTACTGTGATGAATCATTACAATCATGCTCTTATTTTCATAATAATAGCCCCCATTTGTTGAGATCTTGAGAGCTCAACGAGAAACAATTTACACAGATGAACTCATTTAATCCTCACCATAACCTATGACACTTGTATTACCTGATTTCACAATGAGAAGACAGAGACTTAAAGAGAGAAAGCAGCTTGATCAGGACAAACACCCAGGAAGTGGCAGAGTTGTAGAGTATTTATAAAAAAGAAATTAGGTGATGTGTTGGTTGTTTTGATTTTGTGTGTGTGTGTGTGTGAGTGTGTGTGTTATTTTCAATGATCCTACATGAAAGAACAGAGTAAAATGTTTGTCACCTTTTTCTATCAGTTATGGCAGTGGCTGTCAACCAGTGTCCCAAGGCGTACTGGTGCCCCATGAGAGGATCGCAGGTGTGTCATGAAATGTTTTTAAGGTCATTAAATTAATTAAATTATTTTTGAAAGAAGTTCAAAGCACAGTAAGTATATATTTTTTAAAACTCTTTGTTAAAATCAACATAATTTAAGTGTGCCACAGTAGTTTAACGTATAGGCTCAACTGTGCCATGAGATAAAAAAGATTGAAAAACGCTTGAGTTGTAGGACCACAAGTCAAGAGTGCTCTCAAGAATTTGTGTTCTATTTTCTGGCCTCATTGATACACAAAGCTCTAATTGTCCTGGTAACATATTCATTCATTCACTTAACAGTTGTTTCTTGTATGTGTCTTCTGATATTATTCATCCTTCAAGTCCCTGCTCAAATCGACCTTCTTCATCAAAGCCTTCCCAAGTTGATCTCTTTTTCATTATAGCCACTGATTTGTTATTTCTTTATTCCCCAGATGTGGTTTATATACCTCTGGGGATACACAGGATGGTTTTACATGATACACAGGCAAATGATTTTAATAGTTTCAGTATTAAAAAGGTTTACTAGGAAAAAAAAAAACCTCGTGCATAAAATCTGTGATTGCACAAGTATTTTTATATCAAAGCTAAATGTATTTGAACATGAGGAATATTAAATAAGTGACAGTAGAATTGAGAAGATGGCATGTGGCTTCTGAAGTTAAAGAAATGTGGGGGAATTCTGTACGCTGTGGTGCATTGTGATGCTTATTATTATGTCTTATAGTATGGTCTAATCCCTACTATGCGTAAGTTTTAGTCTATAAACAAGATCATCATCATCATTAACACATACTGAATACTCACTATGTGTCTACTGCTATACTAAACAGTTAGCTACCTCATCTCAATTCTTGTAACAAGGCCGTAAGGTAGGTATTACTCCACATGCAGATCCATTCACAGAAGAGGAAACTGAGGCTTAGGAAGAGGTTACCAAAGTGACTCAAGTGTACAGGGATAGTAAACTAGTAAATATGAGATCCTGGATTAAGTAGTAAATATTAGATCCACATTTATGTCATTCCTGAACTCCTACTCTGATTATATTGTTGTCTCTTCACATAAGGATATTCCTCAAGGTGAGAAATTGAGGTATCTGAAATTATTACTGAAGTCCATAAAATTTCGGAAAGTTAAAACCTCTCAGAATCAGGGATAAATTTTTAGAAAATAAAAAGATTTTTGTCTTTTAGAAGAAAATGAAATATGTATTGAGAACTGGATAGGGCTTTTCAGTAATAAACAGAGTGGGTGAAGTTCTAAGATAATCATTCTCTGTGACTTCAACTATTCTTTAGAGATAACTGCTGATCTGATAGGGCAGATGAAAATCTTCCAACACCCTCTTTTGCTCCAACATAGGGGCATGCACTCGCACACCCATGCTCACCCACACATATACACCCATTCACATGTGCAAGTATGGATACATACACACAAATACACACACAAGTCTTTAGCTGTCAAGACAAAATTCTGTTTCAGAAAACCTAATTATGGGGGCACAGCTGATGTGAGAGGCAGGACTGACTCTGGGGGAAGTAGCCAATTTGGAGAACATTTGCTGATTTTCTGCAATGTATTCCCTCAGCCTAGTCCTTCTTTCCATTGTTTGAACTAAAGCTATCAAATTCTCTTTACATCAAGCAGAATGCTAGGCATATCAACCTGTTAGAATTTGTGTTGGTTTAAAAAAAAAATGAAACAAAAGATCTAAAGCTACATCAAATTCACTTCAAATCCTTTTCATTCTTAATATTATAGAACAAAATCTCCTTTTTCTTTTGTTGCTGAACTCTGGAGATTGGTTTGGACTTTTCCATACACAGAATTTTCAATTGTTAAAATAGACTTACAGTGATTATGAGAAGTGAATTCTACCTTTTTTCAAGTATTACCCTTCTCAATTTCAATCTGAGAGTGAAATGAGTCCTCCTTAGTAGGTAGTAAATGACCTCATTCCTTTGGTCCTGACCTCAGTAACCTGTCAGTAATGGAGTGAAGGACCCTTGGCCACCACATATTCTGATGTTTAGTCTCGAAATGTGCACAGTGCAAAGCAGAATGAGTTGTAAGTTCCTTATTTGTACTTCCCAATGCTTACCTTTAGAAATGAATTGGTGAATATTGCTGAAATTTTTAAAAAAGTATCAGGGACCAGAAATGCCTGATGGAGGAGAAGGGTAACAGTGGACTCCACCAAATAAAGTATTGTCTATATGCTCATGATAGACACTAAGAAACTAGACAGAGCTTCTTAAGGATGGGGACAAATGAGGCTGGCAGATTGCACAACATACCGTAGATAAAAATAAAGTTTTATCCTATTGAGCTTGCTGAGAAGTGTTCTGAAAGGTACATTGTTGTCACTATATCAGTTTGTAACATTTCCATAATTATTAAACAAAATGATCATTAGATGTTATTATAAATTAATAGAACTGTCAGGCACACAGTTCCTTCCAGAATGACCTTTGGGATTTTCTTCAAAAAAGAACAGTCAAAATACTTCCCCATGTTCTAGAAAATGAAATGGGCACACAGGGGTTTGAGGGTGACCACAAGCAATGCTTCGCATTTTCTTCCCCATCGCCAAAAATAATGTTAATGCTTTCTGTCTTTCCCTGTGTCGGAAATACACTAAATCACTCAGGATTGTTTGGAGTAACTTCCTCTATTTTTGGTCCTGTTTTCATGAGCATGGAATCTCTCCTTAGGACCCAGAGAATGTTTTCTGTTAAAAAGTCATAGTATCTTAATTTGCAATGGGTGTTAGTACATGCATCTCATGGTCTCAAGGGATTCACATCACTCCAGGAAAGTGACATCTTCTTGACTTGGGCATCCAGCCAGATTCATGGGAAATCTCTCTTTCCTGAACATCCTACTGGCCATATGACAGCATGCTGACATCATGGGTCAAAACTATCTTTCAAGGGAAATGAGTGAACACTGTACGTAGTATATTCTGTACCAGGAAAGTGACAATAACCTATAGTCTCCCCACTAGCATCCACTTGCTACCCCAGTGTCATTTTTTAGCTGAGTCCTCCCTGAAACTAGCTCCATCATCTGTCCCACTGCCCTCTGCTGGTCCCACCTGTATTTGCTGCTATAGAAAACGAACTAAAACCTTAGGAAGGGAAAAAGGGAAACGTAAGAACCCTCTGGATTTGAACACTGATTACAGCTCTTCAGGTATAATCCACAGTCTTTCAACAACAACAACAACAAAAAAATGCCATTTATGCAACTCTTATGGAGTCTTGGCTCTTTGCCAGGAAATACAGGCATTGAGGATATAAAAATGAACAAATTGCATACTCTCTTCCAAAGAAGTTTCCAGTCTACTGGGAGGGGTCCTCTGGTAAACTAGTAGTTATAGCAAAAGGTAATGACTACTTACTCCGTCAGTATAAGATAAAAGCCAAATCCAGATTTGTAGGAAAGCACATTTCTTTTAGATATGGGCCTATTTTGTTTTTTACCCGGAAACTTAAAGCCTAAAGATGCCTATAAAACAAATTGGACATGTGGGTAAAATGTGGTGAATGGTTGGGCCCAATTTTCTAATTTATAGTTACAGAGATATTCTAAATCATTAAGATGTATCTAGAATAGGAACCCAATGTTTTAATATCTCAGATATTTGGTATTCTGTGCCTTTGGTCCGATAGATAGTCCTTGTTTGCGCAAACCATATTGGAAATATAACTTGGTTGGTTAAAGGTAAGAGAACAGAAAATTGATCATTTGCAATTACATGAACCAAGTATGGGCAGAATTTAATCCAGAGGTCTTTAAGGTAAATCTAAATATACAAGTCACATGACATCAGACTAAAGGTTGAGCCTGGGAAGGTAAGCAAAAGATCCCAGACCAGGGCTGAGAAGAGGCTTCATCTTAACTGTACTTTGCAGGTTCGAACTGCAAAATCAGAATCCCCGTGGCTTATAGAGTATTCTCTACTCCATTGGAATCTTGGTCCAAAGATATTCGTTAATTGGGTCACAGAAACTCCATAGTTTTCCATTCAACTGCACTTTTTCTAGAATAGAATTCATTTTTCTTTTCTTTTCTTTTTTTTTTGGGACAGAGCAACCTCCCAAGTCTTGTGCTCAAGTGATTCTCTTGCCTCAGCCTACGAAGTAACTGGGACTCCAGGGGCCTGCAACAATACCCGGCTGTTTTCTTGTTGCAGATGTTGTTGTTTAGCTGACCGGGGCTGGCTCAAACTCACCTGCCTCAGTGCACGTGGCTGGGACTGTAACTAGCACCGTAACCACTGTGCTATGAGTGCCAAGCCTCAATGTCCAATTTTAATACTATTTCTAAGTGCAAGATTAAAGGAAAATAGTTACTTAGGTATTTTTTCTCACTAATCATCAATTTGTATTGTTCATTGCTTAATTCAACCTATTTTTCTTTTGTATGAGAGAAGAATCTACCTGCCAAATTCACCTTGATTTTTTTTGGGGGGGGTGGGGATTGAGGTGGTTTTGTTTAGCATATCTATAGCTCTAAGATTTCGATCACTATTATTTTCAGAAAAGTTTCCCATTGGGCTTTTTCCCCTGATTGTTGAATTTTTTTGCATGAAAATCTCAATAACTTCCACTGTAATGAAAGATGCTACCAAAGTGCCTTTTTAACTCTTAATGAGTTCTCTGAGTTCTGAAAAATTCTGTTGTGGTCCTTTTAACATCCATTTGTCATCTCCCTTACCATAGCAAATTCATTTTTAGTTTGGACGTTGAAGAATTATCCCATATCTCTAAGAACAGATGAAGTTAAATGGCTCTTAATTTATTTAAACTGGAAAATGTCCATCTAAAAACAGACTTCGATCATGGGAGCCGTGGAGAAGGTCTCTGAAGATTCCTCTGATGGAAATAGCCAGCACAACGTGGGAAATGGGATCCTTTTTTGGACATGTAGTGGAAGGTCAAGTGTAGGTATTCAGACATTCTCTGATAGAGTGAAAATGACCGAACATTTGTCTGGATTAAGAGTTTAACAAAGGGAAGAAACAGAGAAGTATGGTCGGGAAGTCTCTCCAGGATAGGAACGAAGGCCGGTTTTCTTCTGCCCCCCCACCCCCACCCTCCTTGAGTGCTTTTTAAACATTTCTATTTCTATGTTTCTAATAAAATAAATAAATATGTTCCAACACTTGGCTTTATTTATATTACGATGGCCCCATTATTAATCTTCTCGTCTTTTAACATCTCTTTTATTACAGTCAAGTTTATTCTTTGGGATGGGAGGTGGAGTACCATAACCTTTTCAGTGTTTTAGTTTTTTCTACAGGTCCATTCCCCTGGCTGATTCATCCCCAATTTTAAAGGGGGTCTTCAGGTATGCCCTTGTCCTTGTGGCCCCTCCCCGTATTGCCCTGAGGACTGGGAGGCAGGAAATTCATAATGCTCTTTTCTTTCTCTTTTCCATGACCTCATTTTCTCTCTGGTGCCCTTTTGTACTATGGGAAATGATTGTCTCTTCTCTCCGCTGCGTAACTCAGTGGAAATTTTGGAGTTGGGGTCTTTGCTCTCAATACAGTAAATTCATTTTTGGTTTAGCTGCCAGATTTGTGGGCTAACTAGGAAAGGGAAGTTGGTCTATGTATTTACAAACGGAAGGGAATTAATGCAGAAACTTTGCTGTAAAAGCGATGGAAGAGCTGCAAAGCTGCTCAAGGCAGGGTAAGGCAAGTCAGGGGAGGATTCGTGACAGCAGGAATCCCCTGTCATTGCTGGGCTGAGGGAAGGGGCTGGGATAAGAGCTGCAACCGTGGAGGTTCTGCTCTGGGGAAGTTGGAGCCGGAGAACTGTAACTGCAGTGCCGATGATAGGCAGGGCCGAGAGAAGGGGAGGAGATACTCTGGCTTTTTTCTTTTTTCTCTTTCTTTTGTTTCTCTCTCTCTCTCTCCTGTCTTTCTTTCTGTCTCTCTCTTCTTCTGTCCCTCCCTCCCTTCCCCCCTTCCTATTTCCCTCTTTCTCTCTCCCCCTTTCTCTATCTTCCTTTCTTTTCCTTTCCTTTCCTTTCCTTTCCTTTCCTTTCCTTTCCTTTCCTTTCCTTTCCTTTCCCTTTCCCTTTCCCTTTCCCTTTCCCTTCCCTTCCCTTCCCTTCCCTTCCCTTCCCTTCCTTTTCTTTTACTTATTTATTTATTTATTTAGTTTTTGTAAATCAGCCCCAAGTAAGGTTCACACTTGCCACCCCTGGTGTTCAGGGCCCGTGGGCTAATGACTGAGCTATGGCAGACAGCTATATCTTCCTTTCCTATGTGTATTCTCCTCTTCTGTAAAGAGGCAAAACCCCCTATTTGTGCCAGTGATTGGGAGGAATAGCCTACAGGTATGTGCAAAGGGTGTCTGACATGTGGTGGGTATTTTAAATCAATGTCCATTCTGTGCAGACACACGTGCATGAGACACACACACACACACACACACAGACTTCTCATAGAACCTCCCAGCAAGGACATACTTGGGGTAAGTTCAATAATGTCCCTTCAAACTGAATTAAAAGCCCTTCTTACTTTCTACATCAGTTTTGGTTTGTTTATTTGCTTTGTTTTCTGTTATTTTGTTTGATTTATGGTTTACTTTGTCCTTTTTATTTGTCTTCTTCAACATCCATCCCTTTCATTCCTGCCACTACCTGGGCTATTATGTACACTAAGCAACTGTTTTTCCTTAGTGATATATATATATATATATATATATATATATTTGTTTGTTTTTGTTTTGATTTTTTTTTTTTTGTTTGTTTTTTTCAATTGATCTCATTATATGTGTAACAAAGCCTTCATCCAACACAGCATATGCTAGGCCGTTTAATTAATTCCTTTATTATTTTTTTCTGTCTAATTTCTTTGTCTTTTAAATATGAGTGTTGCTTTCCCCTAGAACTTACCCATGTTCTTGATAATCTCATTCAGTCGCCAGGGCTACAAACTAGACAGAGCACTCTAATTATAGTCTAACCAACATGACCACAATTTGAGAATTACTTAGTGCTTCCTATATGCTGAGATCTCCTGAAGTAATTTCAATGCCTTTTGATGTTGTAGTTTTTTGCTTTTTTTTTCCTTTGTGGCTAGCTTTACTTTAATATTTTTTATTAATATTAAATCATAGCTGTGTATGTTAATGCGATCATGGAGCACCATACATTGGTTTTATAAACAGTTTGACACATTTTTATCACACTGGTTAATATAGAACATCTTAGGTAGTCTTCCTTCTTTTTCTACCTTTTGGAACAGGTTGAGTAATATAGATACTAGTTTCTCTTTAAAGGTTTGGTAGAATTCTGATGTGAAGCCATCTTGTCCCAGGCTTTTCTTTTTAGGGAGTTTTTTGTATGGTTGATGCTATTTCAGAACTTGATATTGGCATGTTCAACATTTCCACTTGATTCTGGCTAAGTCTTAGAAGGTGATGTGCTTCCAAGTATTGGTCACTTTCCTTCAAATTTTCATATTTCTGAAAATAAAGTTTCTTGTAATAGTCGTTAAGGATTTTTTGAATTTCTTAGGAGTCTGTTGTTATTT
>CAUYPK010094332.1:0-15896 GCA_963574355.1 Loris lydekkerianus
GACATAACTTGCAAATATCTTCTCCCATTCTGAGGGCTGTTTGCTTGCTTTAGTTACTATGTTCTTGGCTGTGCAGAAGCTTTTTAGTTTAATCAAGTCCCAATAGTGTATTTTTGAAGCTGTTTCAATTGCCCGGGGGGGTCCTTCTCATAAAAAACTCGCCCAGCCCAATTTCTTCAAGGGTTTTCCCTGTACTCTCTTCTAGTATTTTTATAGTTTCATGTCTTAAGTTTAAATCTTTGATCCAGTGAGAGTCTGTCTTGGTTAATGGTGAAAGGTTTGGGTCCAGTTTCAGTCTTCTACAGGTTGCCAGCCAGTTCACCCAGCACCATTTGTTAAATAGGGAATGTTTTCCCCATTGAATGTTTTTAATTGGCTTGTCAAAGGTTAAATAGTGGTAAGTAGGTGGATTCATCTCTTGGTTCTCTATTCCGTTCCAGACATCTACTTCTCTGGTTTTGTGCCAGTACGATGCTGTTTTGATCACTATCAATTTGTAGTATAATCTGAGGTCTGGTAGCGTGATACGTGCTGCTTTGTTTTTATTTTTGAGTAATGTCTTGGCTATTCGAGGTTTTTTCTGATTCCATATAAAACGAAGTATTGTTTTTTCAAGATCTTTAAAGTATGACAATGGAGCTTTAATGGGGATTGCATCTGTCATTCTTATTGTTGTTCCTCTATACACCAAGTGCCTTTTCTCTCTTGCTACTTTCATGATTTTATCTTCATTACTGTTTTGCATCAATTTTTTAATGATGTGTCAGTATAGTTTTATTCACATTTCTTGTGTTAGGTTCATTAAGTTTCCTAGATCTAAAAAATTGTAAAAATTTTAGCCACCATTTCTTCAAATGTTTCTCTCTGCCCTCCACCCATTTTGCCCCATTTCAGGGATTCCAGTTACATACATTAGGTTGTTTGAAGTCACAGCTAAATGATATTGTAAACAATGCTCTGTTCTTTTCTTTCAGTTAAACGTGTAGATCTTTTTATTCCATTACTTTGATAAGCTTAATAGCATAATAAATAAAAATAATACAATATTTGGAGGTCTAAAAATGTTGAGAGAAGACATATTACCAAAAAAACACATATTACATACAAAATAAAAATGTGAAATGCAAATACCAAAGATAACTTTTGGTTAATACATAATTCATAGGAAATAAAATTTATGCTAGCTTTTAGAAATCTGCATAGGCTGGTGAACATCAGGATTTTTTTTACTGTTTTATTATTATCCCCTATGAAGCTTTTGAAGATATTTTTAATGTTCTGTCCTTTTCTCTTTAGTTCTTCTTTTCTTTTTTTTTTTAGTTTTTTCTTCTGCAATGCCTAATCAAATATTAATCTCATCCAGTATATTTCTTAACTCATTCATTTTATCTCTAGAAGTTTTATTTAGGCCTTTTAAACATCCTTTTTTAATATCTATGTTTTGAATATATGAAATATAGTTATACAACTTTTCTTCTTTTATTATTACTATTACAGTTACAGAACCAATGGGTCTGTTCTGTGTCAGTTTCAATACATTGATTTTCCTTCTCATTTTGTGTGATTCTTTTCCTGATTACTCTTGGTAATTTTCTATTTGATGCCAAACACTTTGAATTTTACCTCTTTGCATGCCAGATATTTTTTTATCCTAAAATTATTCTTGAAATTTATTCAGGTATGCAGTTAAGTTACTTGGAATATGTGTGATTATTTTGAACCTTGCTTTTACAATTGATTATTAGGACCAAAGATGTATGTATTTTAGGGCTAATCGTTCACCGCATTGCTGATACAAGATCCTTCTACTTAAAGCAATGCCCTGGGAATCTTTAGGCTTTTCATCCTGAATGGGGGATTAGGCACTATTTATTATCAGCTGTGTGTTAGGGCCTGGCACTATTGCCTCTAATCTTTTGGGGTGGTTCTTTCCTGGTTTCAAGTAGTTTCCTCACTCATAGACCTTGTTCATTACTCATCTGAATACTTCAGGGAGACCCTCTAAAGATCCCTAGAATTCTCTCTGCATGCAGTTATTGTCTCTCTGGCACTCTTTTATGAAAATTCTAGCTGCCTTATTCTTCCCAAACTCTGAGATTTGTCTTTTCATTTCAGAAAATCACTGACATCTGCCTGAATTTACTCTTCCTGATTCATGGCCTGGAAAATATCCCAAGGCTTTAAGCTGGAGAAATTACAGGAGTCATCTCTTTTGCTCAATCTCTCATGGATCACTGTCCTTCATTTTCCGATATACAGTGTCTTGAAAACTATTATTTCATATAGCTTGTCTGTGTTTTAATTATTTTAGTGTATAGGTTAAATCCAAGTTCCATTATTCCTTCTTGTCCAGAAACAGACTGTGTAGAGAATTCCTTTCATTTTCTATAAAGATAATTTTCCCTACTTTTTTTTGCTTCAGTGACTACACATTTCCATGTCCCTGAGATTCTAGAAGCTCTGCCAATAAATATTATTAGCCTTGAAGTTTACCCATCACTTTGGCTAGTGTTTGCTCCTTTTGCTATCAAACCCTAGTACTAAATGAACAGATGGAATATAATGCTGTAAATGTTGTTTGACAAAAGAAAAATGCAAAAGAATGAGATTCCATCTGTATTAATTATGGACTGCTGCGTAACAACTTACCACAAACTTAGCAACTTAAAATAATGCACATTTATTATCTCACAGTTTTCTATCTGAGCATAACTTAGTTGAGTTCTCTGTTTCATGTGACTGCCATTGTAGTGCCAGCTAGGGTTGGGGTCTCATCTGGAAACTTGGGGAGAGATTTAATTCTAAGCCCATGTTGTTGGCAGAATTCATTTCCTTGAGGACTGATAGACTCAATTCCTCGATTTCTTGCTAGCTATTTTTGGAGGCCATCCTCAGTTCTTTGCACCCTAGTCTTCTCCATTGGAAAGTGTGCAACTTACATTTTATTTTATCACAGCAAGCAAAGCAGTGAGTCAGTTTAAAAGTCAGAAGTTATACTATTATGTAATGTAATCATAGAAGTGATATCCTATCACCTCTGCTTATTCTATTTGTTAGAAGCAGGCCTTATCTATTCTCAAAGGCAAGGGATTATAAAAGGGCATAATCACCAGGAGGCTGGGATTATTGAGGGTCATCTTATAGTTTAGTCACCACACTCTCCTTTACTAGAGGGAGAAAAAGTGCAGGCTTCTTTTAAATACATTTTTTTTTCTTAAGCCTTGCAAGTCCTGTCAGCAGAAAACAGTTGACTGAATAGAAAACTAAAGTGTAAGAGATGCAGTATTATGAAATGTTTGGGGAAGGAAGTCTTATGGTTTAGTTGCCCTAACCCTCCTACCTTAGAGGGAGACAGTTCTGTTTCAAAACCCATCTCTTATCGTGCCACTTTTTCTCCAAAATGATGGTTCTTTACCCTTAGAAAGTAATCTTACAATCATAAATGATTTAAACTTATTTTATCTGCTTTAATCATTATTTTATTCAATAGAATTTATTAGATATCTACTCTGTAACTGGTCTCATACTAGATGTCAGGAATAAAGTAGTGAATAAGAGAGTCTGGTCTGTTAGTGTAATAGAAAATTAGGCATTAAATTATTGTGGAAAATCATAAAAATGACATCCACAGCTGCCTTGCTGGTGCATAAGCTGGATAACCCATCACTTAAGACTCAAGGAACCCAAATCAACACTTTGATTTATAGCAGAAAAATGTTCCTCCATTAGTCTCTTCCCTGGGGTCAATACTGCATTTATCACAGATGTTATCACCATATTCCTAGAGCCTACCTGGCATATAATGGCCCCTCAATAAACATTTGTTGAATTGAATTGTAGAAATAAGCAGTTTGGAAATTCAGTGTGATATATTCAGCAATGCCTATACAACTGTTGAATAAACTGAGGCTTATAAAGTGTGCTGGCTGCTCCTAACAGTTTTACATGGACAGGAAGAATCAAGACCTCTGAATACATGGAACACACATACCGGCCTTTGAATTTCTCAAGTGTTTCCCTGTAGAAGCTCTTTATGACTCAATGTAAATCAGTAGTTTCCATGGAAGCAAAACAAACTTTCAGAGATGTGGAAAATATTAAGGTATTCTAGCACTGCTGAGGGTGTGTGGTTTTTAGCTGTGGAGGCCTACTTATTCCTTTGCAATCCACAAGCATGTTTTATTCGTTTACTTTGCTTTAACCAGTTTCTTCAGAAAGTCACTAGATGACTGAGGTTTGGCCTGACTCAGGGCGTGGTAAAATTTTTGTTTTTGAAACCCCCAAATTCTACATGTGACTTTCCCACTCTATGAAAGCAATTAATATAAAGGATTTAACCCTTGCTCTAAGTCTGAGCTTCAAAGTTAGCTTTCTCAGGTCATTTACATTTTGAGTCACATCTTATTTTGGAATTAAATATTTTAGCGATCATTTATTCATGAATAAAACATAACTGGGCACCTATTGTATACTAGGTATTGTGCTGAGAACTAGAGATATAAGACAAAGGAAGCATAACATTTTCATTAGCAAGTCTGCTGTCTTTGTCAGGGCCTCCATATACAACTGTATAAGTTTCTCATGAAAAAAGAACAATTTCCTGAGCTGGCTGGCTTCTTCTGATACTTTACAGAGTAAAGCAGATGCTCTAGGCTTCATCTCCATTTTTGTTTCTGATCCTGTATTTGACCTCCTCTAACATATTGATTTTCCTGTTCCCTCCAATATTGGAAGATGTCTGACACTTTTCTGTTTGTTTGTTCACCCACTGAGCTGTTGGAGCCTGTCTGATGTGTTTCCTTATGTAGAACAGACTCTAGCCAACAGATAGAGTAGGTTACCCACTTTCTGTTTCTTGGCAGGCCATATATTTTGATGTGAGCAGATGATCATGTGTTGTATTTGTGCCCCTGTGCTTGTAAGAAAATGAGAGGGAAGTGTGTAAGTGACAATAATACTGCAACAAGAATTTTTGAGGACAGTGAGGTTGAAGGAGAGTTTAGAGATGAAAGTGAGCATGAAGGAACTCTTCCTGTATGCAGTGATACTAGTTCCAGTGAATCTGAAACTGGTGATGAGAAGGAAGTGATGATGATATGCAACCTGTAACAAGTAGTTGGAAGGTTTATTGTGATGGTAATGGTGATATTATAAAGCTTTAATATTCTGCCACACAACAGTGATTCACCCTTCCTCAAAGTGCTTGGCAAAAAACTGAACTTGAATATTTCTAGTCTTTTTCTCAAATGATTTTATTGGTAAAATTGTGACCACAACATATTTGTCAGCAGGGGAAAAATACAGAAGGTGACTCAACTAACAAAATACTCAATGTGGCACTTATAGAAAGATGTTTAGATGTTTTGTCATAAGAAAGAAAGGCATTCGTTGGTGTAATACTGAATGTGGCTCGGAATTTGAAAGCACAGTTAGTTGACTATTTTACCAAAGATTGGCTAGACTGAACCCTGTTCTTCCAGGTTGTTTTCTCTCATCCCCATTTTCCCCCCAAATATTTTGGATGCTGCATTTAGTTCCTCCTGTTGCAGCTCAAGGGAGTATACATACCCAAGGGAGCAAGGTGAAAAATGTTAATGAGTATATTGACAATGAATGCAAATAACTTTATGTGCTAGAAAGAAATGTGGCTATAGGTGAAAGCACAGTAGGTTTCAAACAAAGGATTCAGTTCAAGTGCTACCATTTGAGGAAGCCTGCAAAGCAGGGCCTACAAATTTTGTGCCTGTATGATTCAGAAAAAGGTTATGTGTTTTCTCACATTCCCTATTATGGCATGACAACAACAGAAAGTCTTATTCATCCTGATTTGCCATTTATGTCTTAAATAAGGATTCATTTGGCGCAAGTTTTGCAAGCACATAAGAGTAGTTCAGGCTATCACATCTACACTGACAGATCTACACAAGCCCTCAACTTGCTCAGGAATAGCATAAAATGAAAATGCGTATAACGTGAACAGTTATGGATTTAGGAAAGATTTTCCAAGTGATCTGAGAAAGAAGAAACTACAGTGATATGAATTATGTGTCCATCAATGTGATATGAAAACAATGTGCCTCTCATTCCATGACAAGAGGTTAGTGACAATGCTGAGTACATTCTTTGGCCCTGTGCTTGTAAGAAATGTAACCAGTTGATCACTGGTTATAAGAAGAAACGACCTGTTCAATTTAGAAAACCAATAGTTATTTTAGAATACATAGTTTATGGGAGGAGTGGACAGATCTGATCAGTATTGTGGATGATGGATTTACAAAAGGTCCTACAAACGGTGGAAAAATTTATTTTTCTGTCTGATGGAAATCACAGTTGTGAACAGCTACATTCTTTACTCATTATATAAGGAGGAGAGTGGAGAAAAAGTACAGACACACTGCTCTTACAGAAAAAAATCTCATCACTCAGCTTGTGAGCAATGTGAGGAATGGAAGTTCAAGAAAGAGGGGAAGACCATCATCTTCTGACACTGAGGAAAGGCTAAATGGGAAGATGGATTTTATAATGCAAACTGAAAAACATCAACATAGGATTACATGGTTTGAAGTGGAAGAAACGAGAAAGGTAGAAGGAGAGAAACCATTTTCTACTGTGCGACATGCAAGAGGAAGCCTGGACTTCATCCTGGAGATTGTTTCAAGAAGTATCTCACTCAAAAAAATTATAAACAAAAATAAATGAAAACCCTTTAATTAAAACCAAAAATAGATAATAAAATCATCGGGTGAGTCCATATCTAAGTTTTTGCTCTTTTAAAATTGTAAGCTAGGTGGCACCCGTAGCTCAGTAGGTAGAGTGACAGCCACATAAACTGAGGCTGGAAGGTTTGAACCCGGCCGAGGCCAGCTAAAACACCAATGACAATGGAAACAAACAAAAAAAAATTGCCAGGAGTTGTGGTGGGCACCTATAGTCCCAGCTACTTGGGAGGTTGAGGCAAGAGAATTGCTTAAGCCCAAGAATTTGAGGTTGCTGTGAGCTGTGATGCCACAGCACTCTACGGAGGGCAACATAGTGAGACTCTGTCTAGAGAAAAAAAAAAATTTGTAAGGGAATTACAAGTAAATCACCTATCTCTTTCCCACCCAAAATAAATAAGAGTTGGGGAGGATAAAGGTGGCAGAACAATTGGATTGGAAAGGATTAAAGCAGGAGTTCTCAAACTTGGGTTTATGGCTTTTAGTGCTCATGAACTCCTAAAAATGTTATTCAAGATTCCATGTATATTTTTTCATTTTTCTGGAAAAGACTTAATAAGATCTTCAATGATGTATGAACCCAAAAATATTTCAAATAATGGCATTTAATGACTTTTTTTTTCTTTCTTTCTTTTTTTTTTTTTTATTAAATCATAGCTGCTTACATTGATATGGTCATGGGGCATCATACACCAGCTTCACAGACCATTTGACACATTTTCATCACAATAGTTAACATAGCCTTCCTGGCATTTTCCAAGTTACCGTGCCAAGACATTTACATTCCACATTTACTAAGTTTCACATATACCCTTGTTAGACGCCCCGCAGGTGTAATTCCACCAGTACCCCTCCCTCCACCCCCCTCCACCCTCCCTCCTCTCTCTTTCCCCCTTTCCCCTATTCTTAGGTTGTAACTGGGTTATAGCTTTCATTTGAAAGCCCTAAATTAGTTTCATAGTAGGGCTGAGTACATTGGGTACTTTTTCTTCCATTCTTGAGATACTTTACTAAGAAGAACATATTCCAGCTCCATCCACGTAAACATGAAAGAGGTAAAGTTGAGATGTTGGCGTGGATGTGGAGAAAAGGGAACACTTCTGCACTGCTGGTGGGAATGCAAATTAATACATTCCTTTTGGAAAGATATATGGAGAACACTTAGAGATCTAAAAATAAATCTGCCATTCAATCGGGTAATTCCACTGCTGGGCATATACCCAGAGAACCAAAAATCACATCTTAACAAAGATATTTGTACCGGAATGTTTATTGCAGCCCTATTCATAATTTCTAAGTCATGGAAAAAGCCCAAGTGCACATCGATACACGAATGGATTAATAAATTGTGGTATATGTACACCATGGAATACTATGCAGCCTTTTTTTTTTAGAGACAGTCTCACTTTGTTGCCCTGAGTAGAGCGCTGTGGCATCACAGCTCACAGCAACCCCCAGCTCTTGGGCTTAGGCAATTCTCTTGCCTTAGCCTCCCCAGTAGCTGGGACCACAGGCGCCCGCCACAACGCCCGGCTATTTTTTGTTGCAGTTTGGCCGGGGTCGGGTTTGAACCCACCACCCTTGGTATATGGGGTCGGCACCCTACTCACTGAGCCACAGGTGCTGCCCCCCTCTTCTTTCTTTCCTTTCTTTCTTCCTTTCCTTTCTCTTCCCTTTTCTTTTCTCCTTTCCTTTCTTTTTCTTTTCCTTCCTTCCTTCTTTTTTCTTTCTTTCTTGATGGTCTCAATTTGTCACCCTATGGTGCTATGATGTCATAGCTCATAGCAACCTCAAACTCTTGGGCTCAAGTAATTCTCTTGCTTCAGCCTCCAAAGTAGCTGGGACTACAGGCACCTGCCACAATGCCTGGCTATTTTTTAGAGATGGGGTCTCTCTCTGGCTCAGGCTGGTTTCCAACCTGTGAGCACCCACTTTGGCTTCCCAGAGTGCTAGGATTACAGGCGTGAGCTACCACGCCCAGTTCATCCCTTCCTCCCTTCCTCCCTCACTTCCTTCTTTCCTCCCTTCCTCCCTTCCTTCCTTATTTTTTTTTGAGACAGAGACTCACTCTGTTGCCCTGGGTAGAGTGCCATGGTATCAGCCTAGCTCTTAGCAACCTCCAACTCCTGGGCTCAAATGATCCTCTCGCCTCAGCTCTGGAGCAGCTGGGACTATAGGCACCCACCACAACACCTGGCTAGTTTTTATATTTTTAATCTCTTCCTCAGGCTGGTCTCCAATTCCTGAGCTCAAGCAATCCACCCGCCTCAGTTTTCTAAAGTGCTAGGATTATAGGCATGAGCCACTGTGCCCTGCTGGCTCATTTCTTTTTATTACTGAATAATACTATTTCATTGTTATAGTTTATCCATTCACGTATTGAAAGATATTTTGGTTGCTACTGGATTATATGGTAGGACCATATTTAGCTTTGTAAGAAACTGCGATCCTGTCTCCCTAAGTATCTGTACATTTTTGCTTTTATTTCACATTCAGAAGTAAATGAGAGGGCCAGGCGCGGTGGTAATCCAAGCACTTGGAAGGCTGAGGAGGGTGGATTGCATGAGTTTTCCAGACCAGCCTGAGCCAGAGCAAGATCTTGTCTCTAAAAATAGCTGGGTGTTGTGGTAGGTGCCTGTAGTTCCAGCTACTTGGGAGGCTGAGGCAAGAGAATCGCTTAAGCCCAAGAGTTTAAGGTTGCCGTGAGCTGTGACACCATGGCATTCTACCAAAGGTGACGAAGTAAGACTCTGTCTAAAAAAAAAAAAAAAAAAAAAAAAAGTGAGAGGTTTTTTTCCTCTATATTCTCATCAACATTTGATATCAGGGGCTCTTTTGTCAGATTTTTTTTTTTTTTGCCCTTCTATTAGTTGTGTAGTTTTATCTTCTTACTGTTTAATTTGCAATTCTCTAATGATAAATGATATTGAGCGTATTTTCATAAGTTTATTTGTCATATGTATATCTTTTTTGGTGGTATGTTTATTCAGGTATTTACCCCTTTAATTGAGTTTTCTTATTGTTGAATTGTAAATAGTCCTTTGTATATTTTAGACAAAAGTCCTTTATCAGATATGTTTTAGAAGTATTTTCTTCCAGTGTGTGGCTTATCTTTTCTTCTCTCCCTCTTTCTTTTTTGCAGAGCAGAATATTTAAATTATAAAGTCTGGTCAGGTGTGGTGGTTTACAGCTGTAATCTTAGCACTGTGGGAGGTTGAGTTGATAGAGGAATGCTTGAGCCCAGAAGACCAGCCTGGCAACATATTGAGACCTCATCTCTACATTCTGAAAAGATAAACAAAAAATAAATAAATTGGCCAGGTGAGGTGGCTCACACCTGTAATCCTAGCACCTGGGAGGGTGAGGCAGGTGGATCTCATGAGCATGAGCTCTGGAGTTCAAGATCAGCCTGAGCAAGAGTAAGACCCCCATCTCTTAAAAATAGGTGGGTCTTGTAGCTGGCACCTGTAGTCCTAGCTACTCAGGAGGTTGAGGCAAGAGACTCGCTTGTGCCCAAGAGTTTGAGGTTGCTGTGAACTATGACATCACGGCACTCTACCAAAGGTGACAAAGTGAAACTCTGTCAAATAAATAAATGAATAACTTATAAAATCCAACTTGCCACCCCCCTTTTAAAAGCACTCAATGAGCCTTTTGCTAATGACCCATTTGAGCTGTCAAAAAGGGCAAATTAAAAGCACTGCCTTTTTTTTTTTTTTTTTTTTTTGAGATAGAATCTCAAGCTGTCACCCTGGGTTAAGTGCTATAGCATCATAGCTCACAGCAACCCCAAACTCTTGGGCTCAAGTGATTCTTTTGCCTCACCCTCCCAAGCAGGTGGGACTACAGGCGCCCACCACAACACCTGGCCTTTTTTTTTTTTTCCCGGGTTATAGTTGTCATTGTTTGGCAGGCTGAGGATGGATTCAAACCTGCCAGCTCCAGTGCATGTGGCTGGTGCCCTAGCCACTGAGCTACAGGTGTGGAGCCTAAAAGCACTGCTTTTGGGTGAAGTGGCAGCATTTCATGTTGTTTTACTTCAATCGGTGGTATAACAAGATGTTATTAAAAATAATTTAAAAACTAAAAAATAAAAGAAGTCCAACTTGCCAGTTTTTTCTGTGGATCATGCTTTTGATGTAGTATCTAAAAACTTATCAAATCCAAGTTTGCATAGATTTTCTCCTGTTTTCTTGTATAAGTCTTATAGTTTTACATTTTGCATTTAAGTCTGTGATCCATTTTAAGTTTTGTAAATGATGTAAGATCTGGATCTAGTTTTTTTCCTTTTCTTCCTTTTTTTTTTTTTTTTAATTTGTTGCATATAGATGCCCAATTTTACTAGCATCATTTGTTGAAAAGACCATCCTTTCTCCACGGAATTGCCTTTAGTCCTTTGTCAAAAAGTCAGTTGACAAACAAAAAATCAGTTGACAACTGGGTGTGGTGGGTCACACCTGTACTCTCAGCACTTTGGGAGCTTGAGGCAGGAGCATTATTTGAGGCCAGGAGTTTAAGACCAGACTAAGCAATACAGTGAGACCCGTCTCTACAAAAAAAAAAAAAAAAAAAATTGCTGGATGATGTGATATATAACTGTAGTTCCAGCTACTTGGAAAGCTGAGGCAGGAGTATCACTTAAGCCCAGGAGTTGAAGGTTGCAGTAAGCTTTGACGACACCACTACAGTCCAAGCAGGCAACAGAGCAATACCCTATCTGGGAAAAAAACAAAACAAAAAACAGAGCAGACTATATTTGTATGGGTCTATTTCTGGACTCTCCTTGGTTCTGTTGATCTATGTATCTATTCTTTCACCAATATCATGTCATTTTTTTTTTAAATAGACAGAAGGGCTGGGTGAGGTGGCTCACACCTATAATCCCAGCACTCTGGGAGGCTGAGGCGAATGGATAGTCTGAGTCCAGGAGTTTGAGACCAGCCTGAGGAAAAGCAAGACCCTATCTCTAAAAAATAGCCGGGTGTGGTAGCAGGCACCTGTAGTCCCAACTACTTGGGAGGCTGAGCCAAGAGGATTGCTTGAGCCCAAGAGTTTGAGGTTGCTGTGAGCTATGATGCCATGGCCCTGTACCAAGGGTAACAAAGAGACTCTGTCATCCTCCCCCTCAAAAAAATAGAGACAGACTCTCACTTGTTACCTAGGCTAGAATACAGTGACACAATCATAGCTCACTATAACCTTGAACTCCTAGGCTTGAGTGAGCCTCCTGCCTTACCCCCCCAGATAGTTGGAGCTAAAGGCAGGAACTATTACATATAGCTAATTTTTAAATTTGTAGAGATGAGGATTTTGCTATATTGCCTAGGCTGGTCTCAAACTCCTGGCCTCAAGCAATGGTCCCAGTCAGCCTCCCAAAGTGCTGAAATTATAGAATATCATGCTGTCTTGATTACTGTAAACTGTTATCATTTGTTCCTGGAAGTAAATGTTCTGAGATAGATTTTATCTTTGTTTTTTGAGATGGGGAAGTCTCACTTTTGCCTAGGCTGGAGTGCAGTGGTGCCATCATAGCTCATTGCAGTCTCCAACTCCTGGGCTCAGGGATCCTCCTGCCTCAGCCTCCTGGGTAGCTGGGATTATAGGTGTGTGCCACCATGTCCAGCTTCCTGAGGTAGAATTTGAGAAGAGCTGAAAGGGAAATGTCAAAGGCTGCAGGTGTCTGAGAAAAGTGATAATACCACAGAGAGTGAGAGGGAGAAAGATGCAGAGGGTTGAGGGGCACCAGGCTGTGTGAGTCATACCTCCTCTGAGGTGGCCCAGATGCTGATGAGTTTCTTTTCTTTCTTTCTTTTTTTTGGGGGACAGAGTCTCACTATGTTGCCCTTGGTAGAGTGCTATGATATCACAGCTCACAGCAACCTCAAACTCTTGGGCTTAAGCAATTCTCTTGCCTCAGCCTCCTAAATAGCTGGGATTAGAGGTGCCCACCACAACGCCCAGCTGTTTTTTTGTTATAACTGTCATTGTTGTTTGGTAGGCCCCAGGCTGGATTTGAACCTGTCGGCTCTGGTGTGTGTGGCTGGCGCCCTAGCCACTGAGCTACAGGCCCCGAGCCCTGATGGGTTTCATTGTGGTGGCTGCAAGACTCTACCCTGAAGGGCTTCGCCTCCACCTGGTGTCAGTTTGACAAAATCCTCTGTGTCTGTAATAACCTGGATCAGAACCTGTCCAAATTCCCAAGCAGGCCGGCTTCTCCTTTCTGCCCCCCTTTTCCCCTTCCTTCCCCCCAGGATAACAAAGACATTTTATTTCAAAAGAAAAAGAGAAAGTTTAGAGCATTTCCAAGTTGGAGGTGGATCCCCTGTCTTGGGGTGAAAAGGTGAGAGGGATGGCGATGTAAAGGCCAGTGCAGGGGTATAAATACCCCCCCCCCCATTTGAAATTGGTTGCAAGTCTGTCTTGGCTTTTCTGCGCCTGCAGGCACTATTGCCCTTACCTATTGGTCATTGATAGTCTCTTTATATTGGTCATTGATTACCTAGGTTACTTCATACTCAAAGTCTGATGAGTCCTCCAGATTTCCCGGCTCAGCAGGCCAGGTTTTTCTGGCATTCCTCTTATAGTCCCCTTAATGTCCCCTTTCTTTCCCCCCTGAGGCAATATAGTCCTGAAATCCTGAAGGGAAAATGGATGGAGATGTTCTTAGCTACTTCCTGCTGTCAAAAAGGGTCTTCCCTCTTCTTGATTTATCTCACACCAAGCTACCTACCTTAACAAATTTCCAGACAGAACATATGCCCAGGTGTTCTGTGCTTGAAGATCGGGTAGCGGGTTAGCCTGAAATCTTTCCCAAGGACTCTATTGGACTTCAAAGGTCCTGGCTTTGCCAGAGGCAGATGGACTCAACACTTCTTTCATTATGGGCTCCCTTCATATCGGACTCTTCTTTTTTAGAGACAGAGTCTCACTTTGTCGCCCTTGGTAGAGCGCTGTGGTGTCACAGATCACAGCAACCTCCAGCTCTTGGGCTTAGGCGATTCTCTTGCCTCAGCCTCCTGAGTAGCTGGGACCCAGGTGCCCACCCCAACGCCTGGCTATTTTTTGTTGTTGTTGCAGTTTGACCGGGGCCAGGTTTGAACCCACCACCCTCAGTATATGGGGCCGGCACCCTACTCACTAAGCTACAGGCACCACCCTTTCTTTTTGGTTGTAAGCAACAGAAACTCAAACTAACTTCCAAAAAGGAAACTAATTGACTGACACACCTGAAAACTCCTGTCACAGATATGTGTTCAGGCCAGCAGGCTTTGGGACTCAGCAATGTCTCTCTCTACCTCTTCATTATATTGGTTTAATTCTCAGGCTCCCTCGCTTAAGGTCAACAGCAGCATCAGGCCTACGTTCCTCCAGCTTAGCATCCCCATTGGAAAGAGTTTGATTTGTTGTTGTTAGCTAATATGGGCATTTGGGATGGGAGGGATTGTTGTAGCCATCTTTAAAAACAAATGGCCAGAGAGCCTAGGGTCTCTTTTCCAGTAGTTTAAATTGAAATCCTGTGTAGATTATGCTTTGGCCCTGTATGTGTCACAGGCCCAGTCCTGAACCAGTCTCTGTGGATAAGGGAGACAGAATGTGCTGCCTGTCTGCCTCTGGGTCATGAGTTCCCTTAGAATGAGCCATGTGGGCTTAGAATGATGGAGGGGCAATTCCCTAAAGGAAAACCAGGCACTGGTACCAGAAGGGAGGATGGGTTTGGAAGTTGTTAAAACTATTGGTGTCCACTTTTCTCATTCCTGCTCAGAAATCTTCATTGCATGTCTGCCCTATCTGGTTGCCATGATGTGGCCTCTACTTATTCCTTTAGCCTTATATTCTTTTCATTGCAGCTAAGCTTCTTTTTCACAGTTCTCCAGATATGTCTACTTTCCTCTTCACTGTGCCCACATTTCCCTGGTTTCCCATAGGTCACCCATGCCCTGCCTCTTGGCCTGGCCAACCCCCTACCCGATCTTCAAGGAACAGTATAAATGCCTCTTTTCCCTGAAATCTTTCCCAACTACCAGGTCAGCTGAAAACGGAAGGAGGCTGCCTGATGTGGACACAAAGAGAGGAGGATGACACTCCATCCTTCCAGAAAAGACTTTCAAAGCCAAGTCAAAACCAATCACATTGAAGATCCTTAGGGGTTCTTTTCTTTTTTCTTTTCTTTTCTTTCTTTCCCACCTCCTCTTCCCTCCCTTCCCTCTCTTCTTACTTTCCTCCCTCCCTTCTTTGTTTCTTTTCACATGACAGAGCCTCACTCTGTTGCCCAAGCTACAGTACCATGGCCACAGCCTAGCTCACAGCAGCTTCAAATCCTCTTGTCTCAGCCTCCCAAATAGCTGGGACTACAGGTATCCACAAAACCACCCAGCTAATTTTTTCTATTCTTAGTAAAGATGAAGTCTTGATCCTGCTCAGGCTGGAACTTTTTTTGAGACGAAGTCTTAATCTGTTGCCCAGGATAGGGTGCCATGGTGTCATTAGCCACCTAAAACTCCTGGGTTTGAGTGATCTTCCTGCCTCAGCCTCCCAAGTAGCTGGGCATACAGGCAACCACAATGCACTGCTAATTTTTCTTTTTTGTTAATTTTTAATTTTTTTTCTTTTTTCTATTTATTTATTTATTTTTGACACAGAGTCTCACTCTGTTGTCCTCAGTAGAGTGCCGTGAAGTCACAGCTCACTCTTGCCTCAGCCTACTGAGTAGCTGGGACTACAGGCACCCACCACAATGCCCGGCTATTTTTTGTTGCAGTTGCCACTGCTGTTTTAGCTGGCTGAGGCTGGGTTCGAACCTGCCACCTTTGGTATATGGGGCCAGCACCCTACCCACTGAGCCATAGGGGCCACTCTCTTTTTTAATTTTTTTGAGATAGTGTCTCACCTACTTGCCCCGGGTAGAGTGCCATGGAGTCATCATAGCTCACAGCAACCTCAAACTCTTGGACACAAGCAATCCTCTTGCCTCAGCCTGCTGAATAGCTGGGAACACAGGCACCTGACATGACCCCCAGCCAGTTTTTCTATTTTTAATAAAGATCAGGTCTCACTCTTGCTCAGGCTGGTCTCAAACTCTTGATCCTCTCACCTCCATCTTCCAGAGTGCTAGGATTATAGGCATGAGCCACCTTGCCTGGTCAGGCTGGAACTTTTAAAATAATATATATATATATATAT
>CAUYPK010094334.1:0-40370 GCA_963574355.1 Loris lydekkerianus
GGGGGGGGGGGGGGGTTTGTTTGTGTTTAGGTTAAATGGATCCATTAGCATAGTCCAATGTAAAAGCAACGTAATTATACACGACACACTCTGTTTAATGAATAGTCATTAATAAATAATTTAATAATAAAATAAACAAACTTTAAAATATGGACGATATTTTTTTTTCAATTGATGGAGAATAAGCTTTTGATAATATACAGCTTACATTCATGATCATAACACTAAAGAAAATTGTTTTATAAGGGTCATTTCTGATGCTAATAGAGTCCGTCTACAGCAAACCCACAGCCAATATCGTATTGAATGGAGTTAAATTGAAATCATTTCCACTTAGATCAGGAACCAGGCAAGGTTGCCCATTGTCTCCATTGCTCTTTCACATTGTAATGAGAGTTTTAGCCATTGCAATCAGGGGAGAAAAGGTGATCAAGGGGTCCATATAAGGCAGGGGTGGCGAACAAGTTTGATTACGCGCGGGGAGATCGCTCCTCAGAGGTCCCTCCTCAGAAGCAGCATAACAAAATCCAAACTTGGCAAAGAGCCACAGTATACAAAATAATGATAAGAGGCAAAGAGCCGAAATTCATTTTGGCCGCGTGTTCGCCACCCCTGTTATAAAGATACCAGGTTTTGGACAGGGCCCACCCTAATGACCTCATCTTAATTTACACCTTAATTGCATTTGGAATTAAAGTTGCATTCACAGGTATGAGGTTGGGGGGCTAAGACTTCAACATATTTTTTTAGAGAATACAATTCAACCCCTAACGTTGTGCACCTTTGTACCCAGATGAGCTGACCAGTTCCTAGTCCCAGCACAACCCTTGTCTAACTATAAACATGATTCTCAGCAATTCTTCAGCTCTCCATTGCTTTATTTACAAATCAAAAAGTTTGTGCCCCATTTTCCAAATTCTCCCCTCACCCTTGCATCCTTCCTCTCTACCTCTCCAGCACATCTGAAGACCGACTGCAGTGCTACCCACCCCGCAGGGCTCCCCCCTGCAGAGAGACAGCAGAGCAGCAGGGCCTCCCACAGGGAGGACCAGATCCAGCCTCTGTCTTGTGGAAAGGAGTCTGGAACCCTGGGGGTGCCGAAAGCAAACTGGTCTTTGTTGCACGCTCATCAGCAGGGTCAGAGTATATCAAAACACAGAGGCCCTGGTAGAAGCCCCAAAGCCTGGGTGACACCGATTGGTCTGTGACAAGCCTTGGGTTGGCAGAGAGGGCTTCCTGTCAACAGGAAGTAAAGGATGGAGATCAAATTATTTTCAAAGTAGGTAGTGGAAGAAAGAGATGAGTGAGATTCTGATTAACCACTTCAAGGCAGGGCTAAAACAAACAGGACCTCAGGGCCCTTCTCCCGCTATAGCGCAGCACTGCCAGTTACCACAAGACCGTTCCCTCAAATCTGGTTAATGATCCAAGCAAATCCAAGACCCTGTTTCAACTAGGCAGCTCAGCATTTTACAGGCCTTTGTTTGTTTCACATTTTAAAAGACATCAAAATTGGGCAGTTATCAAGATGGGCTGGTCCACTGTCTTGAAAGGGACGGGAGACAGCAGCATTCCGTGCGTGATCCTGGTCAGTGCTTGAGAAGGGAGGGCGGTTGGGGCAGAAGGGGACAGCTAACCCTCAGCCATCTCCTCAGTGTCCCTGGCTCCCTTCAGGAACCTTTGTAACCCCAAAGTAAAAAGGTTCCGAAAAACTGAAGTCCCGGCAGTGAGCTGAATAACTCAAAATGGAAAAAGTAAAAGAAAACAAATGGTCCAGAGACGGCATCGTTTAAAAGCACATTTATTTTTCTGAAGGTTTTAGAAGATACAAGCTGATTTAGAAGTTACATAACCAAGTCAGAGCCAGATGAGGAGGTGTTAGCAAGTCGAAAGGACTTCCAAATGATTTTTTTAGTCATTCTAGCACTCAGCCCAGTCAAATATTGCGAACCCGGACTGATGACTAGTGAGAGAGTTTTGCTGGGCTTTACTGGAGGAGGACAGGGAAAGGTATAGGAAAGCACGGAGACCCTAAAAGGTGTGTGACGTGTAAAAGATGCAATATTGAACCCACAAACTATGTCAGGCCACTGCTTCTGTTATGTCACCTCAGTAATGGGTGAAATGACATCCAGGATTTAAGCATTTGCCCTCGTCATAAGGCTACTCTGCAGTACTTAGCACCTCATTTATACAACAATCTTGAAACTCCCCACCAACCAGTACTGGGCCCACGTAGGAGTAGGGTGAGGGACAGTGGCCACACAGCGTGAAGGTACAGATGTCACCTCCATCGCAAGTATCCGTGTAGGCCACCATGGAACGGGGAGGGTGTTTTTCTCAGTTGGGCCATCTGTAAAGTAGGGATAAGAGGATGTGACAGGAATTCAGCTCTGGGTTATGCCTCTGCCACCCAACATGCAGTTCCGCAGGGCCTGGGGCTGGGCCTGCTCAGCACCCGTTCCCATGGGAGCTACCCCCAATGTCCCTGCCACCTCCGCGAGATAGAGTCTTCCAGGAAGGAGAATCCTGCGTCTACTCTCTGGCTGCCTGGTCCTTCCGCAGGCCATCCCTGGATGGTGCCCAGTGTTACCCAGGACGTCCCCTTGCTGGTCAGCCATCTCACAGCCAGGACACTGGCTTTGCAATATGCCATAAATAAACCCTAGAACCACAGAGCAGTTCTGGGGCCCCCTCACCAAGCAGCACAGCCACTAAGAAACCCCACTGCAGGGCCTGTCAGACTGGCTCCTTGGGCTGCTCTGGCTAGAGGCTTATCTAGGTGATAACTGTTATTTGGAAGACAAATATTCTGCCTTTGTTGAACAGCCAGTAGCCAAGGATACCCTTCACAGTGACATCTGAAAAAGTACAGAGAGATGATGGACAGACAGAAGGAATAACTCATGGGGATAGAAGAGATGGGTGAGTTTTACACTGGGCAGACTGGAAACCATTTGTTTTGAAAGCCCAGCAGGGATGAGAATCACCTGGAGAACTTAAAAGAAACACGGATCCCACCCACTCTTAAGAGATTCCAACTTAGCAGGCCTGCTGAGTCTTAGGATTTTGTATTTTAAACAAACACTGGGTGATTCCACTTAAGCCAGTCCAGGAACCACACTGCCCTGTACCTTAACCCAACAAATCTTGCTCAGTGTGGTACAAACTGACCTGGATCAAGGTTAAAGGCCAAAGTCAACATCAAAGCTGACACCTCCATTTTTCTTGGCTGAGATTTTAATTCAGGGTGTTTCGATGGTATGGAGGCAGATAGGACTGTCCTAGATGCCCGGGGGGCAGGAAGTCACTCCCAGAGTGCCAGAGCAAGACACATCTGGCTGGACAGAGGCTACCAGGCAGGACCTGGATGCAAAGGTCTAGGCCCATCATCAGCACAGACGTGCAAGGCCTCAGGCAGCAGGAGGCTTCCCCCAAGGCCACCCAGCAGCAGAAGGCATCATGAGTCAATGGCCCACCCAAGTCCTATCTCCACAACCTTCCGTGACTGGCTCGTTCCTCTTGGCTCTATTTTTAGCCTATCTCCAAGACTGTGAAGGTTTTCTGGAGCACCTCTCCCAAGCAGGCCAGGGGCACGTGTATAGTGTAGAAAGGCCCCATTCAGCAGCGAACACCTGAGCCCTCCCAGCCTGCCTCACTGTCCCCACAGGCTCTGGCCTTGTGTTCTTCTCACCAAGCCCTCCCTGCCCTAGGCCTCCTACTTCACCACTGGCTTGTAAACCACGATATGCCAGCCACCTGTCACTGATTAAAGCACATGTGTTAGATACATGGATTCCAGGGTTAGAGGGATGCTGCTTTTTTAGGCAAAAAGGAGAAAAAAACCTGCTTGTTCTCTAAACACCACTCCCAATTATGCTTCCAACGAATTATCTTCCAAAAAATTAGGTGGGCATCCTGGTGCATGCTTGTAGTCCCAGCCACTATGGGTGCTTCCAAGGAAATGGTTCCAAAAAATAATGCTTCCAATGAATTATCTTCCAAAACCATTCCCACCACCTTCATTATCCCAGCTTTCCATGAGGCATGGAGGCTGGGAGCAGATCTAAGGCTGGGTGCTAGCCAGCCATGACATCAAACACTATACCCGCTCACTGCTTTTATTTGTATTTATTTACTTATTTATTTTCTTTTTTTTTTTTTAGTTTTTATTTTTTATTGTTAAATCATAGCTGTGTACATTAGTGCAATCGCCTGTACCCATTCTAAGATGCACCATAGATGTGGCCCCATATTTATTTATTTTCAAGACAGAGTCTTACTCCCTGAGTAGAGTACAGTGGCATCACCATAGTTCACTACAACCTCCAACTTTTGGGCTCAAGCTATCCTCCTGCCTCCACCTTCCCAGTGGCTGGGACTACAAGCATGCACCAGGATGCCCACCTAATTTTTTCTATTTATGGTAGAGATAGGGTCTCACTCTTGCTCAGCTTGTCTCTAACTTCTGACCTCAAGCAATCACCTCCCACAGTGCTAGGATTATAGGTGTGAGCCACCACACCTGGCCTCACAGACCCCAGAAGGAACTTGCTCTCGGTTCTTCCTTACCCTCTCATCTGGGTCCTCCCTTCTCCTCTGACCCACTGCCTGAGAAAGAGGCTGAACTCGAGCTAGGCCATGTCCTCAGTCGGCCCAAAGGCAATCTTCTGATTCCGGGAAGGGAAATTCACCTTACAGATTGCTTAGTACTTCTGGGTACTTCTGGGTCTCTATCACCTGCTACCCATGGATTCCTCTATTCTAGTGCCTGGCAAGAAGGGAAGAAAGACAGTTAAAGATAATCAGAGCCGAGAGAGAGGGTCTGCAGTGATGCCTCCCACACTAGGCTATGGTTCTGCTTATTCACTAAATACAGGGTAGAGGCTGATGTCCCCAAAGAGACTTGATCCAATTCAACAATCTGCTTGGACCCTGGGGGCCACAAAATGACACTACTCACAGGACTGCCAGAACCACAGTGTCTCAGGAGCATTTCCTTAGCATCCAAGATATCCTTGGCAATGGCACTCCCTGGACACCGCAATTCTCTGACGCAGGAGGATGGATGTACTTGTCCCCAGCTCAGGCACGTCAGGCCTATGACTGGACTCACCATTTCCCCCCCACCCCAAAACAGTTCCTGATACCATGTCTCTCTAAATCAGTTCCTGCTGACTCAAGCCATGTCTTCCTAGCCATGAGCCAGACCGGGGCTCAACACCATCCCTTCTTGTGTCTGCCTTCTCTGCTTCTCTCTGGTGACCACCGTTCAGGCCCTCCTAGACCCTTACCCTTGGAATCTTGCCAAAGCATTTGAATTGGCTCCCTCAATATTAGCCATCTTCCTATCACTCCACTTCACACACCTGCCCAGGATAATTCTCATGAAGCATTGTTTTCATCACCCTTAATTTCTTAGTTAAGCCCCACCCCCACCTATATAAAACAATGCCCAGACATGAACTCAGGTTCAGCAGTTTATTCCAGAGAGTGCCAGTAAGGGAATAGGGAAAGTGAGACCGGAACTGGCCAGGAAAGTCAGGAAGGGACATTAATGAGTGAGCCACTGCTGTGGGCAACAAGGGCTGACCCTGGGAGGGACTCTAAGGTACCCTGCAGAGCCTACATGGAACTGTCCTTCCAAGGAATGAGGAGGCTGGGCTATCCCAACAACTGCAGCCTTCCTAGGGTGAGTGATGCCCCTCTGGGCACAATCCTGCACTTTTAGGGGTCCCTGAACTATGCCGAGCACCTACTGAGGTCTGATAGGACTCTTTCAGGCAAGAGAAAGACAAGTGAGAAGCTGTCCGCTAAGGCTGCAGGTTCCCTCAGGCTGGGCCTGGGCTTCAAGGGCAGGGCACAACAGCCTCTGCCATAGATTCTCCATCTCTTTGCAAGGAAGTCCTCAGTCCCAGAGCCTGGAAGTTAAGCAGGGTTGCCAATCCAGTTAAACTGGGATTTCACATAAATAATTATTATTTTTTAGTATAACTATATCCCAAATATTGGGTGGAACATATTTATGCTAAAAAATTACTTATTGTTTATCTAGAATTCAAACTTACCTGAGGATCCTGTATTTTTAGTCACTAAATCTGGCCTATGTCAGAAACCCTGTGTCAAGGCCCTGCTTGATCCCGTCTCAGTCCGCTTCCCATTATCCTGATTTGCAAACTCCTGTCTCTATGAGAAGCAGCTCTTCACTATACCTAGAAGCAGCTGTCCAAAGCCCTGGTTCCATGGGGGCCCATGGGGTGCTCAAGCTGGTTCCCTGCTAGAAGTACCCTACACACTCCCCTTCTTCCACCTCCAAAAGCAGGTGCTCTCTGTACTGCTCATCTTACGACCTTGGCTCACCTGCTAGCATTTGACCGGAAGCCTTATTTTCCCAGATCAGTTGTAACTCTCACCTAGCCTGCCACAATTATCAATAGGCAATTTGGCAGCTGAGAGGACCCCTGGTCCCAGCAACCACCATAAACCCTGTGAGGACTTAGACTGAGTCCCTCTCCTCCACACACCCCCAACCAGATTTCACCATAACCAGAGCACTGGGCACACAGTCACACTTGGTTAGCCGCTGCTGAATAACTGAAAGAATGCTAGTTGGTAAGGGCTAGATCATGCCAGGAATGTTGTAAAAAGCTGCCAAAGTCACCGCTAGCAGCAAGAAGGGTGGTCCAAATATCTCAACTATTACATGGTTTTTCAATGTTCACAGCCTCTCACTCCTTTTTCTGGTTTTGGATTTTTGTCTTACACCACCACTGGCACCACCCCGGACAACACACCCTCACACACAGCATTTGGGACTGGCCTCACCATTTGGCCTCAATACCAAATGGCCCATCCCTCTCTCTCCATTTAATTAGGTAACCTGGTGGCTGTATAATGGCCATACATCTATGTAACACTTTAAATCTATAAATGCCTTCCCATAAATTATTTTACTTAAACATCCCTGTAAAGCAGGCAAAATGACTATCATTTTCTCCAGCTGATGAATGGGACAGATGAGTGGTTAAATGGCTCACTCAAAGTGACCACTGTCAAAAAGAGGTTTGCAGTGGCAATGTCTAACTTTTCATTTGGGAATGTACCTTTCAAATGTCTTACATGAGAGATATAAATAGGAATATTTAGTTTTCAAACAAAACGCATATTCTCAACTGTTCCACCACCACCACAGTGGTCACACAACAAGCAGAGGTCCAAATTAGCCTGTCCCTGAGCTCTCCATCCCAGGAAGGGCTGGCCCAGGCTCCCACTTCAGGCTGCTCCCCAGCAGTGTCTAGGACTCACTCTCTGGACTCTACCTTCTCATACACATACCCTGGAGGAACTTGGGGAAACTCGAAAAGGAAGAGCTGCACACACGGAGGAGGAAAGTGCTCCTGCAGGATTCACAGTGGAAAGTCAGCGGCCAGGCAGGCCAGGCACCGCTGTAGGGAGGATCAGCTTTAATGAGGTGTCCAGGCAGCCCCGCAGGAAGGTGGGACTCACTGCGACTCCCATCCTGCCCCTAGACCCGCCATCTGGGACAGAGAGCAAAATAACATTATCCATGGAGCCTTCTATTCCATCCGTTATGTATGTGGTGTGGGTATGCGTGTGTGTGTGTGTTGTATGTGTGTACAAACATTTACTTGGTGGGATGAGGCACTAGGTGTGACACAGCTGGGGGCTCCCTTCCGGTAAAGGTCCTCCTACCCGACCCCCCTACCGGGAATATAAGGGACTAAGGGCTACCTGGCTCCATCTGAAGAGAGCACGCCGGACCCAGCCCACCGCTCTCTCCAGCTGAACAAAGTCAAGCCGCAGACCCATTGAAGTCGCCAAAGTCCAAGCGCATGTTGCCGGCGTGGCTGGGGCTGAAGTCAGCGCAGCCCTGCACGGGTTAGAAAGCCCCAAGCTCCCAAATACCATGGAGGCCAGAAATACGCTCCAGGGAGCGGTGAAAGGAACGGCTGCAGAGGAGTCCCGGCCAGACCCCACAAACACCCCGAGGGAGACTGGGGAGGAGGTCCAGCGAGCAGCTAGCAGGCCCCCGGCCCGGCTGCTGCCCCCACCTCCCGCCCCTCCCCTTCCCTCAGCGCGGTCTCCGGCAGTGGCGCACGGCTCCACCTCCTCGGAGCACAGTCCACACCGTCCTTTTTCAGCAAAACAACACAGCGCACCGCCCCCCGCACCCGCACCCGGAGGGATCCGGGCCACGCCCAGCCGCCCACCCGCCGCGCCCAGCCGGCTGCGAGCCCCGCGCCCCCTCGCGTCTGGAGCCGCCCCGCACAGCCCCAGCCCCCGCTGCACGCGGCTGGGGAACGAGATCCAGCCCCGGCTCGGTGGCCCGGCTCGGGCCTGCCTTCCACCCGCCGAGCCGCCGAAGTGACAGGAGGGGCACGCACGGCGCGCGGGGCGTCCGCGTTAACCGTTTGGACGCCGGGATCGGGAGCGACCGTAGGGTTAGGGAGCGGCGACCCGCGGGGCTGGGACTCACTGGAATATGCACTCGCAGCGAACGCCTCTTTTGGCTGGCGTTTTTTTTGCCGCCGCTCCCGCCAGGGCTGGAAACATCTTTCTTTTTCTTGGTGTCCATGGCCGCGCTTCCCATAACTCTAAGCAGAAGTTAATTCCGGGTGACTAGTCCCTGGGATTCGGTCCTCTCCTTCCCTCCCCCGGCCGCTGCCGTCGGACTGGGGCCGCGCGCTCTTTTTTACTGTCCTTCTCCCTGAAGACACCTCGTGGGGACTTCCGCGGGAGGGAGGGTGGAACAGGTAGCTCGAGTCCTCGTTCTCCTACGGAGTCATCGATGCGAACTCCGCCAGCGCCGCTCCCAGCTCTGCGCTCGCCGGGTTACTCGTGGCCGAGGTCTCCCGCTGCGTGACAAAGTTTTCTTCCTTTTGCAAAGCGAAGCAACATTTTCCACGTTCTTGGCTCCTCCCACAGCGTCCCAGAGGTAATCTGTAGGGCAGGTGCAGTTAAAACCTGTAATTTGGAAAGCCACCCTCCGATGCCAGTGCCCGAGTGGAGCCTCTGCGACAACGGGACAGTTCCTATATAAATATAATCCTCGGCCGCAGCATAAGCCAGCTCGGAGACGGGAACGAGGTCCGTCCTCTTTTCTGGGCAAGAGGGAGGCGGGGGGAGAGGAGGCGCGAGGGCGAGCCCTCCTCGCTATTGGGCTGTGGCAGGGCTGCGAGCTCACGCTCAGGCTGTGGCCGGAGCCCCGCGGACCCGGCACCGCAGGGCGCCTGCTCTTCGCCCCCCGCCGCGCCGCCACGGGGGGACACCCAGGGCTGGTGAAGGGCTGGGCCTGGCACAGACGCAGGCCCCGGGAGCGCCGCGCGGTGGAAGGCGGCGCGCCTTGAACAGGAAGTGCGCGGCGTGCGGCGCGGCTGTCCCGCTCCCCGCCACCAACGCCGCTCGGGTCCCAGCACGCTGTCCGCCGCTGCCGTGCCGGCTCGGGGCACGCTCGGAGACGATTTCTGATCCACGTCGTGGCCCAGTGTCTGTACATGCCCTACCCGGTATACACGCACCGCACCCCGCAGAGCCAGCAGCTGTGGAAATCCCGTTCTCGGCGGGCTGCGCGGTGGCCGGCACGTGCTGGGAGGAAAACCGTGGCTTCTGTGTCACGCCCCTCCCAGACAGCGGTCTCTGGCGCTGGGTGAGTGAGGGCTTAACCTTCGCCCCCAGCTCTTTACAGGTTTATCGAGTTACTCAATGGATCCGCGGTAAGTGCATGTCCCCACGTTGGTAACACTCGGGGTTCCGACGACTGCAGAAAGATGCAGGTGAGGGACAGGGCCTGAAAACCGCTCAAGGGCGCCACGTGCTGCCGAGGCACTTTAGAGCCGCCAGCAGAGGATCTGGCACCGCCCAGTGGCTAGAGCCTCAGAGGGATGGAGGTGGGGTCTGGTTCCACCCCTAGATGCGGCCCATGATGGCCTCTTGGTGGCTCTAGGGTTTGAAGTAAGGTGAGTGCTGGTTTCGCGGACTCTTTTCCCCCACCCGCTCAAATTTCTAAGGATGTGATGATCCCAAAGGTCACCTGAGCCACCCGAATGCTGAGTCAGGTCAGCTGCTTCTGTAATCAGTAATGCAGGGAGGCCACCACAGAAAGAAAATGAAGGGGTCAGGGTTGTTTTGGAGACACAGGGGTGGGAGGGGCAGTGGGGAGATGGTCTTAACTCCTCTTCAGGTTTGTGCTGTGGCCCTGTTCTTAGAAGAGGCATGGTTAGCCCACTTTAGGGAGCACCTGGTAGGAAAAGGGCCTGCCTCCCAGGGAAGCAGCCCTTGGTTCAGCCATCTTTCCCTGTTCCAGCAACTTGTGCAAAATCTCTACAGTGTGGGTGGCTTGGTGGTTCATGGGAGTGGGTTAATATTCTTTCTCCTTCTCCCCTGCTTTCTAATCCAGAATGAATCCAGCCTGGATGATGCCTCCAGTCCCAGAGCAGTGCAGACAGGGGCAGATATGCTGGAGGGTCCCTGTCTGGGTTCAGCAATCAAGTAGCCATCCCAGTCCCACAGGTGTAGGATGTCTTGGTCTTCCCTGCTGGCTCCTTGTTAGGAGATTTATTCCACAGAATGTTCAAGACACTGGTTAGAGATAGAAGAGGTTAGACTTTTAGTTTAAAGGATGAAGGGATACTACCCTCACCCAATGAAAATTACTCTTCATTGTCATTGTGTCATCTCTTTAGCTTAAAATTTTAATCCCTGTTAGAATGATGATTTTCCAGAGTGCACAAATCACTCCATTTGATGAGAACTGGCTTGGAAAGGAGAAATGATCAGAAGGGAGCAAGTGGTGGGTGGCTGGGATATGTGTATCCAGGCGCAGCCACTGGGCAGGGCCTTTCCAAGGAAGCAATCAAGACGGGGCCACAACGTTACTTCTCATACTGAATATTTGCTCTATGGGGCAATTTTTAGCAATGGTTCTAATGTGTGCTTTTATCGATCGATTTGCATATTAATATGTAAAGTCATTTATCAATAAATTTAATGTGTTCTCTGGGTTTATTTTGTTGGAGTATAGACTTTAGTGCCTCCCAAATTAAACATTTTACTGTATTGCCTGCATTTTAAGAGCTTGGTATTTTGGGGGTGTTTTATTTTGTTTTGTTTTTTGGTCCTTGTGATGAGATACAGAAATAAAAATCCACGTATGTGTTTGTCCACAGATCCTGGCCCATAACTCCTTGTTGACAGCTTATGAAGGTAAAACTGGCTGTTTAATTTAATGTAACCTAATTTTCCAAACTTACTTGTCTTAGACTTAGAAAGTCTTAGAATTGGGGGTTGTCCTTAAAGGTCTGAAGTCCACATTTGCCCTGGGCTCTCAGAGTGTTGCAGTTAGAAGGAATCTGGGTGATCTGTGTCTGCGGAGTTCCCATATTCGGTGACAGCATGTTCCACAGGATCACCAGTGACATGCCAGGCACCATGTTAGTTACCTCACATTAATTATCGCACCTAATTTTTGTTAAAATCCCCTATAAGAACTATCACATCCCTCTTACATCTGGAGGAACTGGAAGCCAGGTTGCTAGAGAGTGCTTTGATTCCACTCTGTCTGCTGGTCTTAATTGCCTGTGCCTTCTGGGAAAACATAAAGACTGTGGCCCCTTCCTCTTTTAAACGCTTTGCTCAAGACAGACAAGACTCTTGTGACCTTGGACACACCACAGAACATCTCAATGGCCTTGATCTGTTTCCAAGAGTTGGGAGAGCAGACCCAGAGTTGGGAGAGCAATGATATGTATACTCGGGAAAGCGGTGTCTTAATTATGTGGGAAAAAAATAATTCTTGGAAAAATTAAACAAGATCTGGACTCAGGACTTTCTGCAAATGCTTTGATAACTCATTGAATACCAAGATGAGGGGTGTTATCTAATCATGAAAACCAGGGCAAAGAGTCACCTTCCCATTTTTATTTCCTTTGTTTGGGCAATTATTGTGTAACCTGTGATAGTTTTTGCTCCCTGGTGCAGATGGTGCCATTAATATTGATCCGTGCAGAGAGGTGGAGGCAGGGGCCCAGGGCCAGCAGGAACACTGCTTCCGGACAGCACATCTCCTGACTATTTCTTTCTGGGTCTGTTTAAGTTTTCAGGGGCACCTATGCCTGCCACCTCCTTTATCTGTGTTTCGGATTGCTCTTCATCCATAAAGCCAGTTAGCCATAGGCATTCCTGATCACAAAACCCAAGAAGTGCTTTGCATTAAGGCAAAGGTGAACACTGCAGCAGTGTGCTCCCAAGGGATGACTTGCCATGGCTATCTTCTCCCTAGAGAATAGCCTGGCATCTTAACCACTTCTGTGCCTAAGCACACAGTCAGCAGTTCTACAGAATAATATTCAGCAAGCAGGTGTGTGTGACCAGGAGCACTGTGCAGTGGGGAGTTCTGAAAAAAAGAATAGATAATCCCAGCAGTGATACACCCTTCCTGACTAAGGGTTGTAGTCGTGTAAACAGCATTAGTTGGGGATAAAGTCTTTGGTTCTGCCAACAGCTGCCTTCATCATAATTGTTTTGCAGAGTGTCCCATGTGACTTTTGTCCTAGTGATCTGCCACTACCTCCCATTGGGGTGGAAGGTTTGGACTTCCTGGGTTGCAGAATTTGACTAAAGGTCTGTGTGTGTTGGTTCTTAACTTTGTTATAGCTTTGGACATGTGACAAACATACCAGTTAACCTTGAGAACATTTGAACACCACTGTTACCCAAATATGGCTCTTGACTGACTTAAACCCTCTCACCCATATGTTGGCATATGATTAAATAATGCAAATTACTTGTAATAATTTCCTGAACAAATAATACTACTTGGGGAATTATACTGGCCTCAAAGCTCCTAAGTTATGGTCGGAAAGGGAGGGTCTGTCTGAAGCTCTGGCTTAGCAGTGCCAAACCCCACCCATCCAGGTGACTTTCAGCTGATACTCAGACCTTCCTCTAGAATGCCAGATGTGGCTTTTCAGGCAGACTCTAGAAAAAATACATTTTCATGCTATGCCCTGGGGATCAGCAGCATTTGGAGAGCAAAGTGCCAGCTCGTGATCTGGATCTTTAGGTGTGCCTAGGTGTAGGCCTGTTGCTCTCCAAGCCCCAGTGGAGAGGCACGGTGTCATCCCAACTCTCAGGAAGCTGTGTCCCTCCCTGAAGGGCCCAACCAACTTTTAGTTGGGCAGCCCTGACCATGGCTCCAGAGTCCACTGGACCCATGCATGACCTTGCCAGACTCAATCTCTGTCCTTGTACCCTAGCACTTTATACCATAATCAATAAGTGCCCATTTGTGCACAAAGCCCGCAGAGATGCTTAGCACACAGGGCTGGTCTCAAGGACATAGAGGATTTTGACAATTCTTCTTGGACCATGTGGGTCAAAAGATACTTTTATAAGATGTTCCTAAATATAGCTCCTAAGGATTGCATGAAGAGAGAATACGGGGAGAGAATCTTTCCAAGTAGGACTGTGGAGTCCGGGGGTGCACCAGGTCATTGGTGCACATGGGGTCATTGTGGCACATACTCCCGGTGGCACCACTGTGCAAAAGGCCATGCCATGTTCTTTCCTACCTCCACTGATTGTAGCCTTTTACCCTGAAGGTCAAAAACTAAAGCTTGATGGCTCGGCGCCCATAGCACAGTGGTTACGGTGCCAGCCATATGCACCAAGACTGGCAGTTTCAAACCCAGCCCGCTCCAGCTAAACAACAATGACAACTGCAACAAAAACATAGCCATGCATTGTGGCAGGCACCGGTAGTCCCAGCTATTTGGGAGGCTGAGGCAAGAGAATCATTTAAGCCTAAGAGTTTGAGGTTGCTGTGAGCTGTGATGCCACAGCACTTTACCCAGAGCAACACAGTGAGACTCTGTCTCAATAAATAAATAAATAAAGCATGATTATACTTCATTGTTCTTTGACCTGAGTAAAAGAACTTTTTCCTGTGAGGGGTTCCCAACACCTTCCAGGGAAGGATGCAGAGTTTCTCTGGGTAACTGAAGGATATCCGTGGGCAGGGAAGGGCTGGGCAGGGCTCGATGCTAACCCACAGTATTTTGCTGAGGTTGGCACTGAGGCTGGCATATTTGTCCCTGAGTCTTAAAGTTAGGACGCAAGGAGAACAGTCTTACAGTTAGGATGCTCCTCGTGAAGCGTCAAGGAGAGTCGGCTTCAGTGGGACCCACTCTAAGTCTATACTCTCCAAGTCTGTTCTTTTCCTTTGCATATTAAACTGTTGCGAATTGTTCACCAAGACGTTCACAATCACGTCTCCAGAGAACTGTGACATCGGAACTAATCCCTCAGGACAGACTGACTTCCCAGTCTGTATGCAGTGTGCTCATTTGCATGGGGAGGGGGGTTATATTTGTGTGGCTATTGTCTCTGTTCTCAGATCCGTCTCTGTTCTCAGATCCGTTCCCTGCCTTACCCTGCTCTGTATTGCTGGGAACTCCAATAGGCATGGCCAGACAGTGGGATGGGGGGTGGCAGGGTTGGAGGAAGACAGGAACCAGGGGTGTCTGCTGCTTTTGTCTGGCCTTGGGCAACATCGTGGGCAGTGTCTCCTTCCTCCAAGGCCCTTACCCCACAGCCAGACCAGACAGTCCTGACCATGGCTCCAGAGTCCACTGGACATTTGAACAGAAATCTGAAGGATGTGACTAAGTGAACCATGGGGGTAGCTGGGGATAAGAATTCTAGAAGACGGAAAGTGGGGGCTTGGGCTGTTGAAAGTTGGGTGAGAAAGACAGCGGTGGGGCTTTAGCTTGTACACGTATCTGTGTGAGATGAGGCAACTTTGGGGAGCGTCATCTAGCAGAATGACACAACTTGGTTTAAGTTTTCAAAGGATCAGCCTGGCTGCTGAGCTAGTTGTGTAGGTGACAAGGATAGATGCGGGAGGCTCGGAGCAGCAAAGGAGAGGCAGGGTGGCCGGCAGTGGTTCTTTCTGGATGTGTTTGGAAGAAGACAGAGTGCCCATAAATTGCTGACAGATTGGGTGTAGGGTCTGAGAAAAGATAAAGTGACATCTGGCTCTAAAGTTTTTAGCCTAAGCAACTGGAGTGACCCCATTTACTAGTGTGGGAGAAGCAAGGAGGCCTGGGGATGAGAGGTTTGCTTTGGGACACAGTAAATTCGAGAAGCCTGCCAGGGGACAGTGTTTAAAGCCAGGGGGCAAGAGTGTAGACAGCAAAGAGAAAGGCCAATACTGTAGCCCGAAGCCTCTATGGTGTGTCATAAGAGAATCGGGAGAAAGCCACGTTCATACTTCGAGGAGAGAGGGGTCTCCAGAAGGAAGGATGAGTTAGAAGAGGACTCAGTTGGCCATGGCACTGGGTGACAGGGAGGCCACTGGTAAGCTTCCAGGAGCAGAAGAGTGTGAGGGCAATAGCCTGGTGGGCGTGGGCTCAGGAGACAGAAGCAGGGGGACATGGGAAGTGTGGGTGACCGTCCCTAGGAGCTTTGCTGTACAGGGGAGCAGAGACATGGGGTGGCAGGCTGAGGCAGGCACAGGTCAAGAGAGGGCCTTTGTTGCCAAGATGGGAGATATTACAGCTTATTCATGAGCCAGTGACCCTGTAACATTCTGGGGAGGGAGTTGATGATGGCAACAAGAGAAGGACAGGCCACAGGATCAAACTAACTGGCCTTGATGGGAGTGGGACAGGCCACCACATGGCAGGAAGGGACCCAGTGGCAGGCAGGGAGGCTCTCTCCTGAGCAATTGCATTTTCTGATGTGTGGGTGTGCCTGTCTCCCTATATACACACCAACACTAATTTATTTCTGACTTTTTTTTTTTTTTTTTTTTTTTTTTTCTGAGACAGAGCATCAAGCTGTCGCCCTGGGTAGAGTGCAATGGCATCACAGCTCACAGCAACCTCCAACTCCTGGGCTCAAGCGATTCTTCTGTCTCAGCCTCCCAAGTAGCTGGGACACAGGTGCCTGCCACAACGCCCGGCTGTTTTTTGGTTGCAGCCATCATTGTTGTTTGGCGGCCCGGGCTGGATTTGAACCTGCCAGCTCTGGTGTATGCGGCTGGTGCCTTAGCCATTTGAGCCCCAGGCACTGAGCCTATTTCTGACTTTTTGATATTTGCCAGTCTATCAGGTGAAAACAGTGCCTTGTACTTCTCCTGTGCATTTCTTATGTTATGAATGAGAATGAATATCTTTTTATATATTTGTGGCCAGTCTGTGGCTCATGCCTGTAATCCTAGCACTAGAGGTGGCTGAGGCAGGAGGATCGCCTGAGCTCAAGAGTTCAAGACAAGCCTGAGCAGGAGCCAGACCCCCGTCTCTATTAAAAATAGAAAAACTAGCCAGGCATTGTGGTGGGCACCTATAGTCCCAGCTACTCAGGAGGCTGAGGCAAGAGGACGACTTGACCCTAAGAGTTTGAGGCTGCTGCGAACTATGACTCCACAGTACTCTACCCAGGGCTACGGGTGAGACTTTGTCTCAAAAACAAAAATAAAGAAAAAGATATTTTTACTTTGCAATCTTTTGTACATTTGTGTTTCTTTTGCGTTGTCTTTTCTGTGAATGGTTTATGACTTTTGTCTGTTCCCCTATTGGGTTATAGGTCATTTTCCCATCTTCTTACAGAAGCTCTTTATCTACGTAGTATGAAAGAAATTAGCTGCTTGGTAGAGCTAAATGTGAGTTACAAATATTTCTTACCTGTTTATTATTTATATTTTGACTGTTCATTGTGCTTTTTCTATGTAGGTCTTTTTCGTTTCCATATGGTTTATTTTATTAGTATTTTTACGGCTCCCTGAGATTTTCTGTCATATGTAAAGAAGTTCTTCCTACTTAAAAATTATTTTTAAAATCTCCCCCATATTTACTTCTGCATTTTATTATGGGTTTTTAAAAAAAAATTTTGCACACTTGATCTTAGCCAAAAGGCCGAGCCTGTGGCTCAGTGAGTAGAGCACCGGCCCCATATACCGAGGGTGCGGGTTCAAACCCAGCCCCAGCCAAACTGCAACCAAAAAATAGCCGGGCGTTGTGACAGACACCTGTAGTCCCAGCTGCTCGGGAAGCTGAGGCAGGAGAATTGCGGAAACCCAAGAGCTGGAGGTTACTGTGAGTCCTGTGATGTCACAGCACTCTACCAAAGGCGGTAAAGTGAGACTCTGTCTCTACAAAAAAAAAAAAAAAAAAAAAAATTGCACATAAATCATTTTACATTTAAATCTTTGATCCATCTGGTATTTACTTTATTTGTTTATTTTCTTTTTTTTAGAGACAGAGTCTCACTTGTCTCCCTCAGTAGAGTGCTGTGGCATCACAGCTCACAGCAACCTCCAGCTCTTGGGCTTAAGCAATTCTCTTGCCTCAGCCTCCCGAATAGCTGGGCCTACAGGCGCCCTCCACAATGCCTGGCTATTTTTTTTGGTGCAGTTTGATTGGGGCTGGGTTCGAACCTGCCACCCTTGGTATATGGGGCTGGCACCCTACCCACTGAGCCACTGGTGCTTCCCCGTCTGGTATTTACTTTAGAAAACGTGAAACAGTGGAAGAGAGGATGTGCTTTTACAGTAATTTTTGTCCTTCTTTTGAAGCTGGGCAAGAGACCTGGATGGTGGTCCTGATCAGTGAACATGCACGTGCCAGGCTGGCACATGCCTCCTTCAACATCTCCTGTCTCACCAAGGAAGTCAGACAGCCTGGCTGGGTGGTCTCTAGGTCCTCAGCATCAGACCATCCACAGGGATGGGAGGATGCGCTATTCCTCTCTCTCTGGGCTCTTGGAGAACTGAGATGGACACCAACACTGTGTGGCAAATACAAGGAATGGCTGTCTTTTCTTCCTGCATTTAGGCAATAAATATTTATTGAGTGTGTATTGTGTGATGAATCAACAAAAACCATCTGCACTATGTCAAATGTCCGTCCTATTGACAGAAAGTCAGCGGTCCCAGTCTCCCATAGGAGCTTGGGAATGATCACATGTGGGCCACACAGACAGGAAAATATGTAGTATTTTCTGTTTCACAGTGCATTCATGGATCTGAGCTCATTTAATTCTTACAATAACCATTTTATACCCACACACACAAATACAAGGTTCAGAAGGCCAAGTGACTCACACTCTGTCTAAGACCACAAGGCTGACAACCATCAAGGGCGGGTTGGAGCCTGGTTTTTCTGACTGCATCATGCCCCACGTGCTGATTTAATGGGCTCTTTGTGATGGTTCATGCTCAGATTTTTAGTCAAAAGCTGGTCTAAATGTTTCTGTGCAGTTATTTTTTTAAGATGAGACTAAAATTTAAATTGGGGAACCATGAAGCAGGTTGCCCTCTGAAGATCTTGGAAGACAAGACTGGGATCTTCAAGGAAGAAAGAATTCTGCCTCCAGCCACCTCTGACCCCAAACTGAAGCCTCAGCCCCCACCTGACTTTCCAGCCTGTCCTTCCATTTCAGACTTGCCAGTCCCCACAACCACATGAGCCAGTCAAAGCTCCTGGTCCTTAAAGTAAATCAGTTTCATCTACCTTACTCTCCTCTGTCTGGGTACACACATATGTATATAAAATGCACACACATATATACGTACACACATACACACTAGTACCTCCGTTTCTGTGGAGAACCCTCGTCCGTTTTTCTCCCAGGCTTACTCACAGTGTTTAGAACAAGGGAATAAATTCCCAGTGTGGGAATTTCAGCCACCTGTGGAGTAGCAGTAGGACTGAGCTACAATTTTGGTTGTTGCCCTGGGGATACCACTGGGGGATCTGCTCCTCCACTGCTAATGAGGTGGGGTTTGGGGCTTCAAAGAGATGTGAGGAAGGAGGAGGAAGAAGCAAGTTCAGCAGCCAGACCTGCTCAGCTCTTGCTGGTGTGACTGCAGCGATTGATGTCAGTCCAAAAACCAGAGCACACAGCAGTAGTGTGGTCAGGTGCTGTTTGCTTTCCAGAATTTTGGAAAACCGTAGAAAGGCCCCATTTTCCTGGGCACATGCTCTATTGCTCTCTGAAGTCCATGCAGCCTGCACCCAGAGGCCACCCTCATCCAGAGGACGGCACGTGTCCTAGAAGCACTGTCCCTAGGATCCAGGCCAGCCCGGGGCCCAGCACCCCATGAGGCAGCAGCGTCTCTAAGAAGGGTCCTCAGGCACTTGCTTCAGAGGGACCCGAGTTTCCTGGGTTCCTTCCCTAAGCTCTGGCTGGGAAATCTGGGGGAGGAAGGGCTCGAGAGTTTGTGTGTGTGGAGTTTGAGATCCACTCGTCGCACCCTTCCTCTGATCCTCCTGGAAAGTATTTTGAGAACCAGAGACAAAGCAATCACTTACTTTGCTTCACTCTTTCCTACCAAGAGGATTGCAGATGTCAGGTGACTCTGCTGTCACATCTGGTGTGGGCTGTGGAGAAGGGGCTCCTGCCCCCCACTATGCCATGGAAGGAGAATGTGGGGAGGGCATGCCAGCCTACTAACCATTCCCATTTTTATGTAAGTGATATTTGCTGTCATTTGGACCATTATTAACATATTTGCATATTTGAAGATATTTACAAATGTCCTCAGATCCTTGCATAAGAGAGATTATGTTGTATGAGAAGTAATGGTGAGTGTGCTGGTTTCTCTATGAGTTGCTGATTTTTTAAGTCTTTCTCGAGTGACTTACAGGTTATTGAAGATGGGTAATGAGTTCAAGGCCTGTAAATTCAAGACTCCCTCAGGACCAGGCGCAAAGAAGGGATTCTTATTCAGGCAGAAGAGGGGTCACATGGGATTTGAGAAGGGAGCTGCTCAGTGTGCTGGGCTTTGCCCAGGGACTCTGGAGGAAGAAGGGACACAGCTGTTTGGGGTAGGCTCCAACAGGAAGGGCACAGTGGAGAGTACTATTTATATCTAGAATTGTTCCATCCAGAGCTGTCTAAAACCCTTCTGGGAAGGGCTCAGTCTAAGTGGTTGCTGGACAAAGTGGGGACTTGATAGTTTGAAACATAGAAATGACATATACTAAGATCCCCAGAGAGAAATTGCAGTTTGGTCTTAAAACGGAGAATGGTTGTCTTTCTCCTGAGCTCTTGAACCTTCTGGACACTAGAACTGACTAGAACATAGATCAATCACACCATGCCTCACACATAGCAAGTGCACATTCCTGGCTTGACATAGCCACATATATGGTGTACATTAATTACTTTATCTTCCTTCTGGGGGAACTTAACCTCTCCTCGTGCAATATTTGGATCTGTAGGAGAAGCCATTATTCTGCTTCCCAGGGCTCAGCCAATCATAATTGCCCCCACCTAGAGGTGTGGTTTTGGGTGGCCAATAGGAGCCCTTCCCTGGGACTCTTACTGGAACTGACAAAGCCCTGTGCATTCTTATCCAGAGGCTCCAGGGACAGCCAGCCTGTAAGCCTTAGTACAGAGCTCAGAGATGGGAAGAACAGCAAAGCCTTGATCCCAGTTGTCCCTGAAACCAGGCCTTCCTCTGCTTCTCCCCATGGGGTGAGAACAGTTCTGGTTTTCTTAAGATAGAGTTGGATTTCTGTCTCTTGCAGTGTAAGAGTTCTAACTAATAAACTGCTCACTTTGAATTAACTTAATTAACTTCACAAGCTTGCCCTAAATTAATTTTTTAAAAAGGGAGGTCCACAATATTTTGAGCATAGGGAAAATCGTCAGAATAAGGGCAGACCTTCCGCCCTTCTGCCCTGTGCTTTTTGTCCCCTTGTCATTTATTCTTTCTGGAATAAGCAGGAGAGGATAAAAGGGGGGCAGGGAGGAGAGAAGCAAAGGAAAGAAACGCTGTGTAGGCAGAGTTCGTAGCTAATATGGACATTTGTTATTTAACTGATGCAGCCTGCTCCTCTGCCCATGGACACCTCCCACCTCCTTGCAGGAAGCCCTGCACTCCTGGTCACCGATTACCCAGTCGGCCTACAGCATCAGAGTGGGAGCTGTATCCAACAGGGAGCAACTTCGTTTTCCCCACCAAGCCCATTCTGAGCACCTGTGGGGATGGAAGGCCTGGTGGCTGTTAAGACCCCACCCTGCACGTAAGGGCGGCCTTCTGACTCCTCCCAGTGCTGTGGGATGCCAGCCTCGTTTCACGGCACAAGAAAAGCAAAGGTGTTGGATATTCTTGTTACTCTGGGGATTTAGATGAATAACTGGTGAAACATGAGTGCGTAAATCTTCTGTAGGAAAAGAACTTTTCCTTTGGAATTAAGTAAAGCCTGAGTAAAGCTTACTAATGACTGGGATTAGCAATGTCCATTAGTAATTATTCAAGTTACTTGGGCAAGAAAAAAATCAGTGATTACAGAACCAAGACTCAGAACCATCAGCATATGTTTGTTATTTGCTTTGACAGGCATAATTCAGCTTCAATTCATTCATGATTAAACTCCCAGGGCACTGTAACCAGATAACTCTGGGCTGAGAGGATGGCTGAGGAGGGAGGAAAAAGAACCCACTTTCTTCTTGGTGTCCTCTTACCTGTTCCTCATATGTTTGGGCTCTAGTACCTCTTTCCATTTTAAAATTCAGATTCACAAAATGGTGCTTCTAGGGCTACGTGAGATTGCAAAGCCCCTTCCCCCTTACATTCATGCTACCATTTACTTTCATGGAGAGTGAGGGAGAGAATGCATTCTAACATGTCGCTGGGAAGGTCTGCCCTTATTCTGACGATTTTCCCTATGCTCAAAATATTGTAGAACTCCCTTTTTAAAAAATTAATTTAGGGCAAGCTTGTGAAGTGCTTTGCAAAGCATTTTTTTTTTTTTTTTTTTTAAGAAAAACTCCCAAATGCCAATGTCAATAAATCTGTAGTGGGTAAATCACTGGTGGGCATGTATGTGATCCCGCTGAGATTTCTGCTGCAGGGCAAGGTGCGATCCCTATGTCCCAGTCTGCGTCCACAGCATTACAGACAGTTTTATTCTATCACTGAAAAGTTGGGTCTGCTCCAGGCTGAGACCCTAACCTCACAGGAATCACTCAGTCCCTCTTCCCCACCTCTCATTGTACAGACAAAAGACAGCTCCACTACCCCCCACTTCCTGCTGTGTCTGTGTAGCCGGGACCCTTGGAGAAGGAGATGTCAGGATGGGATTAGCTATAAGGGAGATTAAATGTTGGAAGTGCCCATGAAGGGTGAAAGGGCAGGACGCTGGTGGAGGTGGGAAGGAAGGATTGGGTAGGAAAAGCCTTAGACTGTAGCTCGGTTCTGAGACAGTCTTCAGGTAGAGCAGCAGTTCTCAACCTGTGGGTCACGACCCCTTTGTAACAATGAAAATACATCCTGCATATCAGATGTTGACACTAGGATTCATAACAGTAGCAAAATTACAGTTATGAAGTAGCAATGAAAATAATTTTATGGTTGGGGTCCCCACAACATGAGGAACTGTATTAAAGGGTAGTGGCATTAGGAAGGTTGAGAACCACTGAGTTAGAGGATGCTGTGAAAGGAAGCAATGGGCCTTCTCTGGGACATCACCAGGTCCCATCCCTGCCTGGGGACAGCTGGGAAAAGTGTGAAAAACCAAAGGGAAGTTCTGGGCTATGAGTCAATGGTGCCAGACCATAGCCACCTCCTCAGGGATTCTCCCCTGGGCTGGCCATGACCTCCTCCACCCTGCCTCTCCCCCACCCATTAACATAGTCAACACTGCATCACTTCTCTAGGAGACAGCTGAGTGGCCACCCTCTTCCAAGACCCACCAGCTTCAGTCCCCAGGGCTGCTCACTCAGCAGTGCCTCCCCCCAAGACTCAGGCAGGCTGGCCTCTCTGGTCATATACATGTCATGGGTTAATTTGTGTCCCCTAAAAAGGCATGGTGAGGGCGGCACCCATGGCTCAAAGGAGTAGGGCGCCAGCCCCATATACCGGATGTGGCAGGTTCAAACCTGGCCCCAGCCAAAAGCTGGAAAAAAAAAAAAGGCATGTTGAAGCCCTACCCCCAGTATCTGGAAAAGAGACCTTATTTGGAAATAGGGTCTTTGTGGGTGTAATCATGGCAAAATGAGGTCAGACCTGATGAAGGCAAACTCTGATCCATAGTGACTGGTCATAGGAAGAAAAAGCAGAGACTCAGACACAAGAGTAGGAAGCCATGTGAGGATGGAGGCAGAGGCTGGCATGAGACACCTGCAAGCCAAGGGACACTGAGGACTGCCAGTAGGACAAAGCCAGGAAAGATGCTCCTCTCACGCCTTCAGAGGGAGCCTGTCCCTGCGGACACCTTGATTTCAGGCTTCTGGCCTCCAGAACTGTGCAAATGTACTTCCATTGTCTGAAGGTGACCAGTGTACAGACCTTTATCACAACAGCCTGAAAACAAACACACAGGCCTTTCTGGGCTGACCCTCTATACCTTAGATCCAAGCCCGCTCCTGCCTGGGGCTGAAGCTCTCCCCCCTCCTCTGCCCTGCTGAGCTTCCAGGAGTCCTAGTCTCTGCCATGCCCACCAGCACTTCATTATAAACTGCCTTGCTGGATTTATCTTATAAACTCACTGTGCTCCAGGAGAGGATTTTAGGCAACGACTGCTCCTATTGTTTGCCGAGAGTTTTGACTCTGTTTCAATTTTCCAAGACTGATTTGACTGTTTATTTTTGGCGCTAACTAGTCTCAGACCTCAGACATACAACAAGCCCCAACATGAGGTTTTTAAGGTCTGCATAGAGAGGCGCCGAGCCTGCACATGGGCAGGTCTCAGAGAAACCCAGCTAAACAGGACTAACCCCACTTCACCTCGCCACGCCAGCAGACCACACCTCTGCAAGGCTTGTTCACAGGTTTCAGAGGACATTCCATCTTCAGGACGTGACCGCTGTCACTTGACCAGCCAAGCGTCATATAGACCAAAGCAAAAGCTATGAGAATGACAGGTGAGATGTGGGTGGGGCCCCAAAGTGAAAGCCATCTAAGCTTTAAATTCCCTTTAAATTCCCCAAGTCCTTTAATAGTGGTTGGTAATTAAATTCCAGATGATGTCACATGAAAGTTACCCACAGAAAGGGAACATGAGGAGCCATTACAAATGTAAATCAGAGACTGTCAGCATTCAGCATTTTAACAGCCACGTTTAGTACCCATAAACTTTTGAGTTTCAGATTTAATTAAGACAGAGTGTAGCTCCTCCCCCATCAAGGCTGGAGAATCACCAGGTTCTCATGACACATCATGCCATTTGGCAGGATGGTGTTACCGGTGCTGCTGGGTGTGAGCAGCCGGACTAGGGCCAATGGCATGCGGGCGCCCATTGTCTGCCAGCCTGGGGAGGCACGTTTTGACCTGCGATGAAAGAGTCAAGGGTTCAGAATAGTGATCCTGTCGCAGGATCCCAGGAAAGTCTCAGGGGCCCCTGCTTTCACGCTCCCTCCCTTTTTCAAGATAACTTGTTCAAAGTCACTTTTTTCAAGATAACTTGTTCAAAGTCACGGGCAGTCCCTGCTCACTGCCAGCCTCTACGTGGCTAGGAAGTACATGAGACAGCAGTGTGACACAGGCAAAGCCCTCTATAAATATGAAGTCTATCTCCGGTCACCACTACCTCCCACACACCAGAGGAGCCTACAGAAGGAAGGACACGAGTCTTTTGTGGGGATGTCCCGTTCACTTTGCCATACCTGCTGGGACAGGCACTTCAGAGCTCCTGGGGCAGGTGGAGAATACACAGGAGCACAGGGGTAAGGGTGGGAAGGAGAGGTGTGTGGCCTGGGTGATCCTGCCACCCACGGAAGCTGCAGCGGAGTCACAGCCCAGTCACAGGCACTGGAAGAGGGGGGCTCTCCCTGCACAGTTTTGAGGCCTCCTTATGCAGCAAAGGGGTCATTGGGGCTCCTTATGTAGGAAGAGCTCCCAACTTTAGGCAAACCCCTCACAAGGTGTGCTGGCAGGGCCCTGAAGACTGGCCTCCCGTCCTCCTGCCATCTGGAATGGGTGCGCAATGCCCCCTTCCCAGGACACGGCTCCTTGTTAGCCCAGGGGTAGGATGGGTCCCCCATCTCCTTCCCATTAGTGGGCTTTGGGGGGGTACAGGGAACCTACCCAGGCTCTCAGGCCATTCCCAGTACCCTCTCCTTGAGTGCTGCCCCAATTCAGTGTCCAGACCTATTTCTCATCTTCATTTGAATGGCTCTGTTGTATCTGTGCCTCTCATTGTACACAATCTCACACGATCTCTTTTCTTCTAGGCAGCAGAAGTACAAATCACGCATTTTACTTGTAACTCTGCAGTTAAAGATCAGAATTAGAGTGTTTAAAATGGTGAGGATTGTGGAGGAAGAAGCTCTGCTGGAGGAACAGGCAGGCACTTTTGCCTTGCTTTTGCCTTCCGCTGAGTTCTCAGGATCATCACTCACACAAAGACAAATGCTCTCTAAGTAGTTAATTATTCAGCCCAGAAGGCATCTATGGAGGTGTAATTTCCACATGGGCAGCATGTAAGTACTATGTTCCCTAGAGGATGCCAAGGGAAAAACTCAGTCCCACAGCAGGACAGGGGAGAAGACAGGAAGACAGTCCCTAACTTACCAGTCCCTTTACCCCCGCCTGCTGAGGGCAGCTCTTGCACTGGGCACTTTGCATCCAGCTCTGACCTGGGACTTGTTCTCAGTGTTAGGTACTGTCACATTTCATAGATGAAGAAATCGAGACTCAACAAGAGTGAGCAACGTGGGGAGATCGCCCAGCACTGGAGCTGTGAGGAGCCAGGCCGAGCAGCCTCACTCTGAACAACTGACCCCAGAACTAAGTGGCCCCTATGCTGCCCAGACCACCGTAGACACCCCCCACCCCAGGACCTGCTTCCCTGGAGGACCTTCCCACACTCTCCTCCCCTCCCTCACTGCTCACAGATGCCCTGTGGTGCTATTTCTCTGACAAAAGGGACAACTAGACGGGACCTTTCTCCAGGCCCCCACTCCACCAGCATCAACCCCCAAAGACTCCGCTTTCTCTCCCACACTCCCTGGAAAGGCCCCCTCCTCTCTTCCCTGGAGTCCAGCCCTCCCCGACCCCGGCTTCCCTGCCCCATCTGTGTTTCTTTCTCTAATGCAGTGGCTCTTCCCCTTGGGAACCATCGCCAATGATGCTCACTTATTTTACGTGAAGTTCCACCCAGGTTTTGGGAGACTTAAAGCTCCCCAGGTGATTCGAACATGCAGCCATGGCCAAGAACGTGCCTTTCCAGATGACACCCACAGCCCCACGCAGTCACGTGCTGCTCCTTTCCCACACCCCAAATTCCTCCTTGACCCCCGCATCCCCCTCCAGCTCCTGCCCTTTTCTCCGCTTCCCTTTATAGCAGCACCCCTACTAAGCACCGTCTAGCCTTACTGTCCCTGGAGTTTCTCTGATTTTCTTCCAGACCTGCCTCCAATCAGACTGTCCTGGCAGCGTCCCCCAGACTCAGCCTCAGCTTCTCATCCCAGCAGCACAGTGGACTGAGCACCCTCTTTCCTGAAGCCCTTTCCTCACTCACCTTCCTGACATCTCTGTGGTTTTCCTTTGTGCTGTTTTCCTCCATCTGTCTCAGGTTCCTCTTCCCCTGCTGGGGTCAATGGCCCTGGGGTCCTGCCCTGGACCTCTTCTCTTCTGTGTAAACTCACTCCCGTGGTGCACTCATCCAGTTTTGTGGCCTCATAAATCACCTTTTCAGTGATGACTCCTAAGGTGACAGCCCAGTCTGGACGTCTGTCCGTGAACTTCAGACTTGAATCTCTAAACACCTGCTTGACATCCCCACCTGGGTGTCTCATAAACACCCCAGACTGTATCCGGATCTCCCACCACACCCCATACCTGTCCTTCCCCTGCACCGCCCCTCTTGCCATGCCTTTCCAGCCCTCCTGGTACTTGAGCCAAGACCGAATGTGGTCGCGTGGCCTTCTTTCTCCATAGCTGCTTCTCATTTTCAGCAAACCCAGGTGGTGGTGGTGGTGCCCAGGCACATCCAGAAGCCACTCCTCGCCCCATTCTCTGTGCCAGTCTGGAACAGCTGTCCCCTGGTAGCCAGCTTCTCCCTCCACCTCTGCCCCTCTCTGATCTCCTCGCAAAGCAACAATTAGGGGGCTTCTCTGCCAGGCCCCTCCAAAAACTTCGTATCTCGCTCATGGAAAAGCCAAGGCCTTTTGAAGCTGCCCTCAACTTCTCTCTGACCTTGTCTCCCACTGCCCATCCCCTCCTACCTCAGGGCCTTTGCACTGGTGGTCTCTTTTTCTGGATACCCAAAGCTTTCCTCTTTTTTTTTTTTTGAGATAAAGCCTCAAGCTGTCGCCCTGGGTAGACTGCTGTGGCATCACAGCTCATAGCAACCTAAAACTTCTGGGCGTAAGCAATTCTCTTGCCTCAGCCTCCCAAGTAGCTGGGACCACAGGTGCCCACCACAATGCCTGGCTATTTTTTGGTTGTAGTTGTCATTGTTTTTTGGCAGACCTGGGCTGGATTTGAATCTGCAAGCTCTGGTATATGTGGCTGGTGCCTTAGCTGCTTTAGCTATAGGCGCTGAGCCAAAGCTCTCCTCTTAAAAGTCTCATCTCAGCACATCCTTTGTGGACCACCCTTTAAAATCAGAAATTCTCTGTCCTAACTCTCCTGTCTCCTCCTTTGCTTATTTTTCTAACATGTCATCGTCTAAAACACTGTGACCTACCTATATATGTGTTCACTGTCTGCTCCATGTGAGGTGTTAGGCCCCATGAGGGCAGAGATGCTCGTCTGTTTTGTCCAGGATCTAGTACATTGCCTGCCCCTAGTAGGTGGTCGGTAGGGTTTGTTGCATGAATGAGTGTGGTGCAGAACCGTGGGCAGCCGTGAAGGAGGAAGGCAGGTGCTAAGTTCTAAAACTATGATTATTAACATTAGGTGCTGAGAGTGCTTCACGAAGGAGACCTGAGCCTTCAGGGTAAGGTTAAAGAATAACAACAATAATAATTGTAGGATGAACTGTAAGACCTGTGACATCTTAGGAACTATTTCTTCGAGCCCCACTCTCAAGGGGCTCAGGTAGAGGGAAGGGCAAACTCTAGAAAAGTCAAACCCAAGGTAAGGGCAGGAAGTTGGGGGTGTGGCAACTGTTAATGCACCAGGCTCTGAAATCGAGCCCGGTGGGCAGGGCATGGGTTCCTGGGATGTCTGGGCACTGCACACATTGTTAGGTCACTGTCATAAGCTGCCCTTGGTATCAAAATTTCTTCCCCTGGTCCCACTCAAGATGATGATTTAGACTGCGGGCGATGAATGTGGCTGGCCCAAAGTGGTTTCTCATCCAGGTTTCTCGTTCTTACCTGTCAGTGAGGGAAATCCAGCGTAGGGAAGAAACGAAAGAGGAACTGATCAATAGTGATTGGGCTGCTGCCCCCGTTTCCAGTCAGCCCTGGTGATTATGCGTTGCCACGACAACCACCTCAGCCGGATAATGCTGGTTTCAAGCCCATCAGAGGCAGACATGCTGTATGCAGTTTTCAACCTCAACCTGAAATGCTGAAACCATAAAGGTAGGTCTCAGGATCCCTGTTAGACAGCCAGAGCTCCACCTTCGTGAGAGGAAAGGCTGGGGGCCTCTTCGCAGCCCTTCTCAGAACCATCTCCAGCGCTCCACTGAGTTGCTCACTCCGTTGCTCACTCCGTTGCCCCCACCCTCCGGCCTCTTCCCTTTCCTTACGCCCACACCCACCTCGCTTTTGCCCACGACATTTACTGACCATCTCCTAAATGCACCAGGAAGAACAGTATATAGACAAAGAAACTGAAAAATGAAACAGCACGGATTGTTCTAGAAATTTAGTTTGGACTGGGACACATGGAGACATCAGGGAGCGTGTTGAAGAGGAAGGACTTTGGGACTCTGCAAGCAGTGGGTTGGCCCCGGTTCTGCCACTGACCCATGACACTTGGGGCACGTTCCTTCCTTAGCCACCTGACCTGGTTGTTTCCTTACCCTTGGACGAAAACATGGGTGGCCCCAAAGCATCTCTGGGTACTGCTGGGTCAGGATCACCATCCTCATCCTTCAGTCACTACTAGTCACAAGAGCAGCCTCATGTCAACAGCTAAGACATTCAGTCTCATGGAACAGCCAAAACTTGGGGAGGAGGAGTGGTGTGCTCTCACTTAATGGGCACCACGTAAGGGTCTATGGCACACCTCCTGGCTGTGGCACACAACTACTCTACCTAACAAATGCAGATATTGTAATCTAGTTGTTTGTACCCTCACATTAACCTGAAAAACAAAAAAAGTTAAAAATGCCAAGGGTAGCACAAACAAACAAAAAATGATGAAAAGAAGAAGAAAAGAAACAGTCAAAATTCAGCTTCATTCAGAATGACGGCATCTCTCTAGCTAGCCCAGGAGCCTTCACAGTGTAGCCTGGGGTGGGCAGGGAATGGCCAGCCCCTTTGCTCCCCCGGCCCATGTCTCTCTCTCTTCCTCCCAACCTCACTCGTGGTTTTGGACCCCTCCAAGAAGGGTGGGAGGGAAGAGAGCTGTTTCCAGGGGGATACAGCACCAAGAAACCTCCAGTGAGACCAGAGAGCCCAAGGTGTAGTGGGAAATGCTCTTGGGAACAGCCCAGTCAAGGGCTGAGATCAGCAGGCTGGGCAGAGGGGTCTAGGCAGCTGCCACAGAGGCTGTGGTCAGTGCTGTGAGACGCTGTGGAGCTGGGGCCTCTCAGAGTCACCCCTGCAGAGGCCAGGTACCTGCCAGGACCCCTTGTGGACCCAGCACTGGATGGTGTGGTCCCTGAGGAGGGGCCGTGATGCTGGGTGAGGCAGCTGTCTTTGGCTGAGGACAATTTCCAGAGCATACGCCAGGAAGATGCAGAGCTGAAAGACAGGGCTCTGCCCTCATGGCCAGTACTGCAGCCCCTGCTAGGAGAGGCACAGGGAGGTCTCAGCAGCACTTCCCAGGGGACTCTGCCAGTGGGAGACCCACCTGCACTTCTGGTGACGGGCTCTCTCAGGCTGCTTCGTGTGATACTGGCTCCTGCCCCAAGCATCACACCCACAGGGTGGACCAACAGCACCCTTTCTGCCCACCTCCACCCCAGAGGGCAAATCTCCAGCTCTCAGGGTCATTCTCAATGCCCTCTCATGAGGACTGAAATGAAGGGAAAACACTGTCCATTTCACAGCTCCCTCTGCCCAACCCCTCCCAGGTTTGTCAACGTGACAGCTGTCACCACAAAGATTTTTCTCTCACCATTTTTAATCTCAATTCTTTCAGACCCTTAAGATGATTTTGAGTGACGAGTCATTGAACTGTCTGGGGGCCGTTTTGCTCTCAGCCTTTCAGGATTGCAGCTGACATCAATAGAAAGAGCCCTGCTGTAAAGTTCTGATTCACCAATTTGCCAGAAAAGTCCCTGCCCCACATTTCAGGTAGGGAACTGCTGGAAAGGAGAACGTGGCACCTGCAAAGGCATGAAATAAACCACCTGGGAGAATTTATACATATTTGCACAGGTCTGGGAGGAGCTGTGCCTCCTATATGCCATCTCATTTCACTTTTAAAACAGTGCTGGAAAGGTTTGACTGTTGCCATTTAATAGATAAGAAAACTGGCTCAGAGAGGTTGCATAAGTTTCTCAAAGTCACATGGGAAGGTCAGGGCTGTAGTCTAACCAAGCTCCCTTATTCCATGTGAAACACCCAATGTTTGCAAGATACTGGGCAAAATACTTGGAAGCTATAAAGACAAATAAAATATAAGCTTTGATAATAAATAGCTTACTACCTTTGGGGGGGGGATCAAGGTAAACTTTTAAATAACTATAAAAGCAAGATAGAGTGTGGTGTTTCTGAGCAGAAATACTGTGTGGAGTGCTAGTGAATGAACTTAAGTGTCCCTGGGAGGAAATTGAGACAACTTCATGAGCTCTCCGTTTAAGACACCTCAGTTGCATATGTGTAGCTTTTCTCCATGACAAAATTCTATGGGATTAGCAGTAAAAGAATTACGATAGGGAATAAATCCATAACAGCACTGATATTGGGGTGGGAAAGGAGACGGTGTATGGACTTCAGCAGATGAGAGACGTCAATGAACTTCTAAAGGAAAGAATTCCAGATTTAAAAACATGATAGGCAGAACCATTGAAGACCTCCAGGTAGAGATACTGGATTAAAATATAATGAGAAATGATTTTAACATCTAGCTAAAAGGAGTAAAGAGCAATCCTTAGATGCTAGAAAAAGTAGAGATTAACAAGAGCCAAATAGCTCAAGGTCCAAGCAGCAGCTTCAGGGAGCCAGAGAGAGGTCGCGCCTGCTCAGGGAAGGGGTCTCAAAGCTCACACGGGGCCACGGAGGAAGCAAAGGGTCTGCACGAGATGGGGAGCTGATGTGGAACCCCTGCACAGGGCATCCCCAGGAAGGCTTCTCTCTCTCATAAGACAGAGTTCTGTCCCCAGATGCTCCCACACCAGGATCTGGATGGATTAAAAAAAAAAAAAAAAAAAAAAGCCTAAGTGTCCTGTAGGTGAGGCATGTGCTCCAAGTCACCCGTATGATGTAAGAACCTAAGAAATTGACACCTGTATACAAACTGGCCTCAGACCAGAGAAAATCCTAAAACCTTTTGTTGCAGAAACAAAAGCAAACTTCTCTGTGGGTTCCATTGCACGGTTCAGATACTCTGGGCTCCCACAGAGGAAACCACTGCCAAGAAAAGGTGCCTCACACTGAAGATTATAAAATGCAGGCAGAAGGGATCTTCTTCTACGAGAGGATTAGCCACCTCCCACCAACATACGCGCGCACACACACACACACACATACACACTTGCACCAGGGGATTAAGAACTTAGAATGCAGCCCAGAAAAACAAAAAAGAGATGGAAAATGCCAGAGTGAGACAAAAAGATAGCACAAGAAGGTAAAACGCACATGTAACAGGAGTTCCAGAAGGAAAGATTCCCTTTCCTTCCTTGTACAGCTTAGAGTAATAGGCTGATGGCCTTACGTCTAAAATCCCTAGAGATGTGTGCTGGGCCCATGAGAGCCACCCCGCTGGGGAAATCACACTCCCACACAGGAAACGAAGCCCAGGTCTCAATCTAAGGTTAGACAACTCTATAGGCCACCTCCCCCCCACCAGGGCTGGTCCAGGTTTGGCTTCACCTGAGACAGCCTCACACCCATCCTGCACCTCTTTTACTCCCTTAGAGGTTTTTCCTGAATAACCATGTGCACTTGAACACCTGTCTCAGGGGCCACCTCTAGGGAGCTGACTGTTGTGGGTTGAGTTGCATCCTCTAGAAAGACACGTTGAAGGCCTAAATCCCAGTACCTGTGAGCTTATTTGGAAATAGGGTCTTTTCAGATGGGAGTAAAATGAAGTCACACTTGATTAGCATGGGCCCTAATCCAATATGACTGACGTCTTTACAGGAAGAAGAAAAGAGACACACAGGAGGCCGTGTAATGGTGTAGGCAGAGACGCCAGCAAGGACCCCAGGATTTCTGGCAACACCAGGAATATGAGAACAGCATGGAACAAAGCCCCCCCACCCCACCATGTGATGGCAGCCACAGGACCTAGAGCACCAACTTAGGCCAGCAGCATTCAGGGTGCAGAAGGGAACTGCCAGGATGAGACAAACGGGACACCCACGGCTGCTGAGGACAGGTCAGGCTGCCATCCCCCAGCCAAGACCCCACAGGCAGCCTGCCCCCCCGGCACACACGGCCTATGCCCATTGGAGAGGCCCAGAAGGACAGCAAGTCTAGACAGCTGCAAAGACGTGCCAGCGTCACGTCAGCCAGCCTCGCTCTTCATTTAGAAATCTGAACAGACAAGAGTTACCAGGCATCTGAGAAAAACCGATAGTACAGAAGGCATGGATCAAGGCGAAACAGTAAAACAAGTAACCCAGGAGAAAACAAGAATTAGGAGAGAGAAGGGGGCTTTCACACTTCAGACGGGTATTACTCGGGAGATTCAAGATGTCAGTTCCAAACAAGAAGAGGTGTTATAAAAGTAGCAATCGGAGAGGAACAAGTTCTCAGAAGTTAAAAATGTTATTGCTCCAAGGATGTAAATTAGAAAAGAAATTCAGAGGACTTCCAGATGAATGTGTTGGGTACATAGATGACAGACAGTTCCGAAGCTGAATGATCCAGTGGTAAGGTGTGCTCAAATTATATTTTGTCAAATTCACACGAAAAAGTCAATTGGTAATTCCAGAAAATAAAAGTCTGTCCGAGAAGCTCATAGTCTAAAAAGAAGCAAACTTAAATGTTGCATGATTTTTGAGGAATTGAAAGACATAAGAGAGAGATTGCATTTGAGCTCAATCCTGGGAGTACCAGGAGCAGACAGACGAGTCCATTTCCTTGCTGGTGTGCCCCATTTTCCATCCTGGTCAACACTAATCATAGGCATGGTGTGTGTGTCGGGGGGTTCTTGCTGTGTTTCCACCTTTTTCCTAGTCTTCCTCTCTGTTCTGCAGAGGCTGGACAGCAAACCTTCCATTTCCAGACACCCCCCAGCTGGAGTTCTGGATGTGCTTTGCAGAAGGCAGAAGTGGGCCACGAATGTGTGCTTGTCTGGCTCCTGCTCTTTTTGCTGACAAGCCTGTCATGGAGCTACTGGGTCGTTTTGTTACTGTTTTTCTATAAGCAGTGCTAACAGCATCATGATGCTGAGGCGCAAGGTATAAACCTTTTTTTTTTTTAATCTGATATAGAACTTGCTGGATGGTGAGGGAGCCAATAAATACAGCAGGGACAGTTCCCTGATTCCTGTGTCACACCTGAACTGGCTTCCTGAAGCCCACGGCACCTCTCCATTCCCTTCCGTAGAGTCTTTCCTGAAAGCCCTACTTAGAGCCCCAGTGCCAGCCCTTTGGATATGTTTGGAAACATCTCATTTCTTCTGGTAAATCCCTTTCTGCTTAAAATAGCCACGGTGGCTAATTTACTTGCAAGTGAACTCCAATTGGTAAAATTGGGGTTTAATATTTAGAATCAACCTATAGACAAAGATTTTTAAAGCTATAGGATACAGATACCATAAATCTTGACTATAAAAGGATTAATGGAGCTGACGATGTAGGAAGGTGGCAGGAGGTAGAGAGGAGAGAAGTGTGAGTGTCAACTTCCCAAAACTTAACTACATGTGTACCTAGTTCATAAATCAAGAATAGATGTTCTGGTTTATTTTACATTTTAATAGTACAGATGTCATTCATGGAGAAACTATAAGTAAAAATATAATAAAAAACTTGGAAAGGGACGGAAAGAAGTTAAAGCCTCATTTATGATAGCAATACTATCTAAAGATTAGTGGGAAAAGAGGGATAATGTATATTTATAGTTAGAAGAACAAAAACAAAAGTTGTGAAAATTGGCCAACTCTGAGAGACTATAAATGCGTTACAGGGAGAAAGGTGGTTCTTTCCATTTAATGCCTTCTGTACAATCAAAGCTTTTATTACCATGTATACACCATTATTTACATACAATACCTTAAAACTGCATGAACACTTGAAAATAAACATTGATACCTGGAGATTTTGGCTGAGTAATTTTTCAGAAATAGAAGATGATTGTCATATTCACGGGTTTGTACATCTAAGAGTGTCTTTGGGTGGCTGTTTTACAGATGAGTAACCCCGGTGGTCTTAGATTACAGACGACCATCTACTGACCTCAACTTGTATAGATGGTGCTGCATTTGGCATTTTATGTTACAGAGAAGTCTAATGTATACCTAGATTTTTTCCTCTTCATAGGCAATTTTTTTTCATTTGTGTATATAGGATTTTTTCCTCTTTATCCTTAAGATTAAAAACTTTGACCAGGATAAGACTTCTTTTACGGGCAGCACCTGTGGCTCAAAGGAGTAGGGTGCTGGCCCCACATACCAGAGGTGGTGGGTTCAAACCTGACTCCAGCCAAAAACTGCAAAAAAAAAAAAAAAAAAAGACATCTTTTACTTTTTAATTTAATCAGGACTCAGGGGTTCTTTCCGATTTGAAGATGAAGGCTTCCCCCAGTTCAGAAAATGTTCCTTCTATGTTTTTCTTTCATCTAGTTTCTCTTTCTTTCTCTAGTTTTTCTTCCTGGAATTCCAATTTACATAGCTGTCTATCAACTTCTCCTTGGAGGCTCCACCTGACTGGTCCCCCTGTCTCCATCCTCAGACTTCAATCCCTTCCATGCTGATGACAGACTCATAGGCTGAGGTCCACCATTCCTCCTGGCAACAGAGGCTTCATCTGAACCAAACCCAGCATTCTTCCCCGAGTTAAACAAACCAGGGAAGCATTCAGGGTGCAGAAGGGAACTGCCAGGACGAGACAAACGGGACACCATGGCTGCTGAGGACAGGTCAGGCTGCCATCCCCCAGCCAAGACCCCACAGGCAGCCTGCCCCCCGGCACACATTGGAGAGGCCCAGGAGGACAGCAAGTGAAACAGTAAGCAAATGTTATTTCCTTCACCTAATAAAAAATACCTCGCAAAGTCATTGAAGCAAGGGAGGTATTCTCGTTAAATTCTGGGTAGGTGAAGAATTATTAAGTATTGAAATAAGAGTCAAGATTGTCTGTTAGATAATGTAATCACTTGCCTTGTAAAGACATTAAAATCGACCAAAAAGCTCTCAGAACTAGTAAGGTAATTTCGTGAGTGGCTGGCTGGGAAACAAATACATTAAACTTAAGCTTTTAGAAAATATAATAACTCAGCTAGAAAATGAAGGGGGGAAAGGTCTGACTCACAAAACAAGGCAGATTATCTGATGTGCACGGGGCGAATCATGCCATACCCACAGGATTTTTTTTTTTTTTTAGAGACAGAGTCTCCCTCAGTAGAGTGCTGTGGTGTCACAGCTCACAGCTCACAGCAACCTTCAGCTCTTGGGCTTAGGTGATTCTCTTGCCTCAGCCTCCTGAGTGGTTGGGACTACAGGAGCCCGCCACAACGCCCGGCTATTTTTTGTTGCAGTTTAAACAGGGGCCAGATTCAAACCCACCACCCTGAGTATATGGGGCCAGCACCCTACTCACTGAGCCACAGGGGCTTCCCCCTTCTCCCCCCCACCCCCCCCGGATTTTTAAAAATTAGAGTGTGTACTTTTTTCTTTTTCTTTTTTTTTTTTTGCAGTTTTTGGTCGGGGCCGGGTTTGAACCCACCACCTCCAGCATATGGGGCCAGCGCCCCTACCCCTTTGAGCCACAGGCGCTGCCCCCTATTTTTTTTTTTTTAATGCATACTTTTATAGTTCCTTCAGAAGGTTAAGTATCAGAGAAAAGGTATTCATGGTTTGGTGGGAAAGTGTGTAATGAGAAAAGATGTTGGGCCAACTGAACCTCAAACATTTGTGTAGTCAGGGATGATTGGGACACTTGAAATTATGGATGCCGTATAACTTATATGGTTGTTTGGTAGTGTGGTTACAATATAAAATTATTCATATAATTTATGTATGTGTTACAACGTGGCAGAGAGGGGAGCAGCTTTCTCGGGCTGACACTGCATCTTCAACTCCTTCCAACATGGGTTGGGGAGGGAAGGAGAGAGCATGAAACTTCTGGGGCCCAGGGAGATGAAACAGACATCCCGGTGAGAACACAAGCACTTCTCCTCCATTAAAATGAATCTGCAGAAAGGACCCCTGGAAAGTTATTTCCAGCTCTGAGTGAACAGCCTTACTCCCTCCTAGAAGCCTTTGAAGAATCAGAGTGTTGAAGGAATACGAGACACCGCCTAGGCTATGGGGCCCCATACTCCAAGGCAGCACCCTTTTTGCTGAGTATTTCAAGCACTGTCTTAAAGGAGTGTTCTCATCCTGAAAGCTACAAATACTATGGCCAGGAGTATCTTAAGTGTGCAAAAGGGCAACATTTTTAGAAAGAATTTTAAATACACCTTCCCAGATATTGGCTCTAATATTTCAGCTCTGCTCCAGGCAAACTGGCTGCTATGGTTTGGAAGTGGTTCATCCCATTAAAACTCATTAAATTGCCAATATAACAGTGTGGAGAGGTGATGTGTCCTTTAGAAAGTGTTTGGGCTGGGGCAGATCCCTCATAAACAGGTAAGTGGTGTGTCTAGGGCAGGCGTCCTCAAACTTTTTAAACAGGGGGCAAATTCACTGTCCCTCAGACCGTTTGAGGGCCAGACTATAGTTTAAAAAAAAAAAAATGAACAAATTCCTATGCACACTACACATATCTTATTTTGAAATGAAAAACAAAATGGGAACAAATACAATTCACACCACTTCATGTGGCCCGCGGGCCACAGTTTGAGGACGCCTGGCCTAGGGTCTTTGGGGAGAGTTCTCACTTTCATAGGACTGGACCAGTTACCGTGAGAGCAGCAGGGTGGTAACAAAGTGAGGCTCTCCTCCTGTCTGGTCCCTTGGGCTTACATATGTCTGCCCTTGAGCCTTCCCACCAGAAGGTGAAGCAGCTTGCCAAGCAATCACCCCCAAACGAGGTAAAGCCCAGGAGTAATCATACTCCATGATGCCTCTACCCACTCCTTCAAGTTCACAGAATAAAGTGAAATTAAGTTAACAGAAATCCTTATGCCTGTATCCATCAGGGATCTCCTGAGAAACAGAGCCGACAGGATATAGAGATATACAGAGACAACCAATAAATATCTACAAAAATCTACTCAGTCTGTATCTATCACCTAGATATCCGTATCATACACAGATGATACTTACTATATCTAGTAATGGCTAAGTAAAAACCCTGTTGTCTCCATTTGAAATTAAAAATTCTCAAGAACGCAAGATTGATGGAGTAGAGAGATGAGAATGATAAGCTAGAGATGTAGCTTGAGTTCATAGAGGATTTTCCAATTCAAATGGGGAACAACAGGGTTTTTTGCCACTTCTATGCTCCATCTGCATCTTCTTTTTTCCATTTCTTCTTTCTTTGAGACCCTGTTTCTCAAAGACATGGAGCCTAATAGAATTCAAATATCCTATAAATACTCATGCATACGCCATCTCCATTTGCCCTTTATTTGTTGGGATTATACCGTATACATAGTATTATCTGATCATATGTTCATCAAATACTACAATCTCTCCAGTTAAATCCTTACTTATTACAACTTTACAAGTAACTATATGTTTAATTTTCGCCACCAGTTCTTAAGTTGATATTTGTAGACACTGAGTCATCTGAAGCTTATTCTCTTGTAGATTCCTTTAAAAAGGTCAAGAGAGCAATGTTTCCTGAGTTCTTCCAAGCTGATAAGCATGTGTGCTCTTTCTGCTTAAAATAATTTTTGCTTGATATAAAATCTTTGGTTCCCATCTTCGTTCCTCGAGTATAATGTTTCCTCTTGTGGCAGAAAGTGTTGCTATTGAAAAGTCTGATGACAACTAGTTTTATTTGGAAGTCCGTTGTTCTCTTTTCACTAGAATAGTCAATGTTTGTTTGTTTGTTTGTTTTTTCCTTTTTCTTTAAAGTCCTATAATTTTACTAGAATATGGTTTGGTATTGGTTTTTGTGGGTCTTTCCAGGTGTTCTCTTTTAGTATGCCATTTTAAATCTCCGTTATTGCAAAAATGTCTTTTGGATTACACTTTTTGGTATTTGTTCTGGCCCCTTGGCTTGGTTTTCTTTTTAGGGACTCCTATTATTCACGTGTTGGATCTTCTCTGTCCATCTTCACTATTTGTCACACTCTTTGAATCCTTTTACTTTTTTCTTTTCTTTTTTTTTTTTTTTTAGAGGCAGAGTCTCACTTTGTCACCCTCAGTGGAGTGATGTGGCGTCACAGCTCACAGCAACCTCCAACTCCTGGGCTTAGGCGATTCTCTTGCCTCAGCCTCCCAAGTAGCTGGGACTACAGGCAAGTTTGGCTGGGGCTGGGTTTGAACCCTCCACCCTCCATATATGGGGCCGGCGCCCTACTCACTGAGCCGCAGACACCACTCTCTTTTTACTTTTTTCTTTGTCCCTTTTGGACTTTTAAATTTCCTTTCTATTTTTTTTGTCATTGCTTCTTGCATTTATTTGTTCCTGTTTTCTTCTAGCTTAATTATCATTTCTAGTTCTTTTTATTTCTGTTAACTTATTTCTGAGATTTTCCAATTTTGATTTATGTTATTATTCTGTTTCTATGTCTTTTCTTAATGCTTTTAGAATTTTTAAAAAATACATTCTAACATAGCCCACACCTAATACACAAGCCATGCATAACCTCCTTCCTTTGAGTGTGGGCAGAACCTATTAAAAATAAAGGGGTGTTAATCTCGTGATTAGGTTACATTATTGGCAAAGGTGAGGGGATTTTGCAGATTTAATTAAGACCCCTAATCAGGCTTGGCACCTGTGGCTCAAGCGTCTAAGGAGCCTGCCACATACACCGGAGCTGGCGGGTTCAAATCCAGCCCGGGCCCGCTAAACAACAACGGCTGCAACCAAAAAGTAGCTGGGCATTGTGGTGGGCACCTGTAATCCCAGCTACTTGGGGGGCAGAGGCAGGAGAATCACTTGAGCCCAGGAGTTTGAGGTTGCTGTGAGCTGTGATGCCATAGCACTCTACCCAGGGTGACAGCTTGAGGCTCTGTCTCAAAAACAAACAAACAAAAAAAAAAACCCTAATCAGTTGGCTTTAAGTTAATCAAAAGGTTCTGGGTGGGCCTGACCCAGTCAGGTGACACCTTTAAATCAGAGTCTAGAGGTCAGAGACAGAGAAGTCAGAGAGATAGACAGCTGTAGAAACACTCTCCTATTGCCCTTGGGAAAGCAAGCTGCTGTGTAGTGGAGGGGCCTATGTGGCATCAAATAGTGGGTGGCCTATAGGGCTGAAAGGTTTTAATTCTGTAATTACAGGAACCAAATCCTTCCAACAACCAGTAAGCATAGAAAAGGCCCCTGAGCCTCAGATGAAATTGCAGCTCCATATAGCATTAATTTCAGCCTTGTGAGACCCTGCATAAGGACCCAGCTAAGCTCTACCTGGACTCCTGACCCACAGAAACCGCAAAATGATAAATGGATATTTCAAGGGGCTAAGTCTGTGGCCATTCGTCACACAGAAACAGAAAACACATACATTACAGTGTTGATCTGGTCAGGGAACATGTCACTCCAGGGTGCTTTTATTGTTATTCTGCTTCTTCTAATCTGACCTTGAATTTTTTTTTCTCCCATTAATTTTTTTTTTTATTTTTTTTTATTAAATCATAGCTGTGTACATTGATATGATCATGGGGCATCATATACTAGCTTCATAAACCATTTGACACATTTTCATCCCCATATTCAACATAGCCTTCCTGGCATTTTCCCAGTCACCGTGGCATGACATTTACATTTCACATCTGCTGAGTTTCACCCTTGCCCTTGTGAGATGCCCCGTAGGTGTGATTCCACCAATACCCC
>CAUYPK010094335.1:0-42000 GCA_963574355.1 Loris lydekkerianus
CATGAAGGCTATAACCCAACTATACCACAAGACTATGAGGAAAGGACCAAGGAAGGGGAAGGGAGGGGGGAGGTTTCGGTGGAGGGAGGGTGATGGGTTGGGCCACATCTATGGTGCATATTTTTATCTATAATAAAAAAAAAAATTAAAAAAAAAAGAAACATCCCATCTATGCCAATTTTCTTAGGAGTTCTTATCAAAAAGTAGTGCTGAATTTTGTCAAATACTTTTTCTGCGTCTATTGAGAGTATCATACGGTCTTTGTTTTTACTTCTGTTTATGTGGTCAATTATGTTTGTTGGTTTGTTCCTGGTCAGGATGAATTATTTTCTTGATGTGCATCTAAATTCTGTTTGCTAAGATTTTATTGAATATTTCTGCATCTACCATATATACTCGAGTATAAGCCGAGTTTTTACAGCACAAAATTTGTGCCGAGTTCGGGTATATTCATTAAAGATATTGGCCTGTAGTTTTCTTTTTCTTCCTTTTTTTTTTTTTTTGTCCCTTCCTGACTTTGGTATCAGGGTGATATTTGCTTCGTAGAAAGAGCTAGGGAGAGTTCCTTCCTTCTCAATGTTATTGAATAGATTCTGCACTATAGGTACAAGCTCTTCTTTGAAGGTTTGGTATAATTCTGGTGTGTGAAACTATCTGGTCTGGGGCATTTTTATTAGAAGATTTTATTTATTACAAATTAATATGAGGGTGCAAATGTTTAGGTTACATTGTTAGGTTACATTTCAATTCTAAAGTAAAGTTCAAGTTGTAGTTGAGCCCTTCACCCAGGGGGTCTGCTGAAGACCCTCACATTGTGCACATTAGGTGAGACCCCACCAATTGCCCTCCTTTCTCCCACTAATCAATCTCTCCTCTCCCCCAGCCTCCTCTCCCCTCCTGCTTGCTAGACTATATATGTGTTTTATCTTTCGTGTGGGTGTGTATTTGTTTATATAATGATTTCATATTAGTATTGATTACATTGGATACATTTTTCCATTCTTGAGATATTTTACTAAGAATAACATGTTTCAACTCAATCCAGGTAAACATAAAATATGCAAAGTTTCCATCTTTTCTTATTGCTGAATAGTACTTCATGGTATACATATTCCACAGCTTGTTCATCCATTCATGGGTTGATGGGCACTTGGGTTGCTTTTATGACTTGGCAGTTGTGAATTGGGGTGCAATAAACATTCTGGTGCAAATACACTTGTGGTAAAATGATTTTTGTTCTTCTGGGTAGGTACCTAGTAATGGAATTGCAAGATCAAATGGAAGGTTGACTTTAGTTTTTTAAGAATTTTCCATACTTCTTTCCATAAAGGTTGTATTAGCTTGCAGTCCCACCAGCAGGGTAAAAGTGTTCCCTTTTCTCCATATCCATGCCAGCATCTGCAGATTTGGGATTTGGTGATAGGGCTAATCACACTGGAGGTAGGTGATATCTCTTAGTGATTTTGATTTGCATTTTCCTGATGACCAGAGACAAGGAGCATTTTTCATGTGTTTGTTAGCCATTCAACTGTCATCCTCAGAGATGTTTCTGTTGAAGTTTCTCACCCACGTATAAATGGGATTGTTTGGTCTTTTCTTGATTAATTTGAGTTCTCTATAGATTATAGTTATCAGCTATTTGTCAGATTCATCACATGCAAAAAAATCTTCTCCTATTCCAATGGCTTTCTATTTGTGTTAGCTGTGGTACCCACCCTTAGCTGTGCAGAAGCTTTTTAGCTTGATCATGCCCCATTTATTTATTTTTGGTGTTGTTGCAATTGCCAAGAGGGTCTTCATAAAATCTTTCCCTAGCCAATTTTGTCAAGCATTTTTCCCACATTCTCTTCTAGAATTTTTATTTTGTGTCTTAAATTCAAATTTAAATTTATCCAGCAAGTGTCAATTTTGTCCATGTTGAGAGGTGCAGCTCTAATTTCAGTCTTGTACATGTGGCTAAGCTATTCTCCCAGTGCTGTTTATTAAATAGGAAATCTTTTCCCCAGTGTATGCTTTTGTTTATTTTATCAAAGATCAGATGATGAAAAGTGTCTGGATTCCTCTCTTGATTCTCTATTCTATTCCATGTTGTGCCAGTACCATGTTGTTTTGATCACTATAGACTTGTAGTATAATCTGAAGTCTGGTAACATGATGCCTCCAAATTTTTTTATTTCTAAAAATTGCATTGGCTATTTGGTTTTCTTTCTGGTTGAAATGAAGTATTATTTTTTCAAGTTCTTCAAAATATGACATTGGTGCTTTTGTGGGGATTGCATTAACCTATAGATTGCTTTGGGTAGTGTGGGTATTTTAACAATGTCAATTCTTTCCAGTCATGAGCATGGTATGTTCTTCCATTTGTTAGTGTCTTCTGCTATTTCTTTTCTCAGGGTTTCATAGTTTGCTTCATAGAGATATTTCACATCCTTGTTATATGTACATCAGATATTTCATCTTCTTTGGAGCTACTGTAAAAGGTATAGAGTCTTTGATTTTATCCTCAGCTTGAATATTATTGCCATATATAAAGGCTACAGATTTGTGGACATTGAGTTTGTACTCAATGTACCAACATGCTACTACATTCCTTAATCACTTCTAAAAGGTTTGTAGTTGAGTCCCTGGGGTTTTCCAGGTATAAAATCATGTCATCTGCAAAGAGTGTGACTTTGACCTCCTCCCACTTGAAAACCCTTAATCTCCTTCTTTTGCCTGATCACAATGGCAAGAACTTCCAGCACTATGTTGAATAGCAGTGGTGATAGTGGGCGTCCTTGTCTAGTTCAATATCTGAGTGGAAATGCTTTTAGTTTTACTGCATTCAATATGATATTTGCTGTGGTTTGTTGTAGATGGCCTCTATTGGTTTAAGAAATATCCCATGTAAGTCTATTTTCGTAAATGTTCTTGTTAAAAAAGGATGCTGGCTGTTGTCTAAAGCCTTTTCTGCATCAATTGAGAGAACCATATGGTCTTTGTTTTTTATTTTATTTATGTAGTAAATTACATTTGTGGATTTATGTATGTTGAACCAACCTTACATCCTTGGGATAAAACATACTTGATCATGATGTGTAACTTCTTAATGTGTGGTTGTATTCTGTTTACTAATATCTTATTGAATATTTTTGCATCAATATTCATTAATGATATTGGCCTATAGTTTTCTTTTTTTGTTGGATCCTTTCCTGGTTTTAGAATCAGGGTGATATTTGCTTCATGGAACATGTTGGAAGGAAACATCCTTCCTCATGTTTTGAATACATTATGCAATATAGGTACTGTTCCTCTTTGAAGGTTTGGTAGAATTTAGTGTGAAACCATGTGGTCCAGGGCTTTTCTGTTTTGGAAGATTTTGTATTGTTGATGCATTTTAAGTGCTTGATATAGGTCTATTCAGGTTGAGTTAGGAAGGTGATGTGATTCCAAGTATTGGTCCATTTCCTCTACATTTTCATATCTTTGGGCAGAGAGTTTTTTCTAGTAATTATTGAAGACCTTTTGTATTTCTGTGGTATGTGTTATTATTTTCCCTTTTTTATTTCTGACAGAAGTTATTACAGATTTTACTTTTTTGTTTCTGGTTAGTGTGGCCAAAGGTTTATCAATTTTATTAATTTTTTCAAAGAAACAACTATTTGTTTCACTGGTCTTCCTAATGATTCTTTTTTTTTTTTTTTTCAACTTCATTTAATTTTGGTTATTTTTTTTTTCTTTTACTGGGATTGGGTTGTATTGTTCTTCCTTTTCCAGTTGATTAAAATGGCCCATTAGGTTGTTGACTTGTTTTCTTGATGAAGGCATCTAATGCTATAAATTTGCCTCTTATGACTGCCTTTCCAGGTTTTGATAGCTTGTGGCTTCATGATCATTTTGTTCAAGAAATGTAATGATTTCCTTCTTAATCTTGTCTTTGACCCAGCTATTGTTCAGCATAAGGTTATTTATGACATTAATTAGGTGTGTTTCTGTTTCTGTTGAATTCAACTTTTATCCCATGATGATCTGAGAAGATATAAGGAACAATTTATATTATTTTGAGTTTGTTGAGGTTAGTTTTGTGCCCTAAGATATGATCAGTTTTGGAGGATGATCTGTGGGCTGGTAAGAAAAATGTATATTCAGTTTTGTTAATGAAATGTTCTATAAATGCCTGTTAAGTCCATTTGTTCTAGGGTTGTGTTTAAATCCATTATTTCTTTGTTTAGTTTCTGCTTAGAGGATCTGTCAAGTAGTGTCAAAGGGGTGTTACAATCTTCAACTACAATAGCACAGGAAGACAGCATATTGTTCAGATCATTTGGGGTCTGTTTCATACATAAAGGAGCATTTAGGTTGGGTGTGTAAATGTTAATTATTGAACTCTTTTCATGTTGTGTGCTTCCATTGGCCAGTATGTAGTGTCCTTCCTTATCTTTATTTTTGTTGATGTAAATCCAAGTGTATGTGCAAATAAGATTGCAACCCCTGATTTTTTCTGCTTTCCATTTGCCTGGATTATTGTTTTCCATCCCTTCACATTGAGTCTTATTTTATCCTTTGAGGTTAGGTGTGTTTCTTGGAGAAAAAAGATATTGGCCTAGAACTTTCATATTCAGTCAGCTAGCCTATGCCTTTTTAGTGGAGAATTTAAGCCATTCCATTTATTGAGAGAATGGTGAAGATTTGGTTATCTCATTTTTCACAGGTTCAGAGCTTATTTTTATCCCTTGCATCTTTGTGGAGGCTAGGCTTTGCCTTTAATTTCTGGGTGTATTTACTTTGGTGATGGACCACTATGCTGGTTATTATGAAGAATGGTCCTGAGTACTTTCTGTAGAGCTGGTGTAGTTATGGCAAATTTCTTCAACATTTGCATGTCAGTGAAATATTTGATTTCTCAATAACAAATGAAACTCAGTTTAGCAGGATACAGGATCCTGGGCTGAAAATTGTTTTGATTAAGAAGGTTAATGGCTGATAACCATCCTCTTCTGGCTTGAAAAGTTTCTGCTGAAAGATCTGTGGCCATCTTGATATTTTTCCCTTTGTAAGTAATGCTTTTCTTATGCCTGGCTTCTTGCAGGAGTTTCTTCTTCATACTGACTTTGGCAAAGTTAATTACAATATGTCTAGGAGATGCTTTGTTTGGACTGAGTTGGGCTGGATTTCTGAAACAGTCTGCTATTTGAATTTCTGTGTCTCTCGCATTCCTTGGGAAATTCTCCACCACGATGTATGAAGTAAAGTATCTGTGCCTTTAGGGTCATCCTCTTTTCCTTCAGGAATCCCTATAAATTGGAATATTTGATTTTTTAGAATAATCTTATAACTCTCTCAGGAAATATTCTGTTTCAATTGTCCTTTTCTCTTTCTCTTTGAATGATTGGGATAGTTCAAAAAACTTGTCTTCAATTTCTGAAATTCTTTTTTCTCCATATTTAACTCTATTAATGAGAATCTCTACTGAGGTTAGAAACTCCTTGAATGCCTCTTTTAATTCCTTAAGCTCTGCTATATCTTTCCCCATTAGGTCCATATTCTTGGTGACTTTGTTTTTAAATTCACTAATTTCATGAGACAACTTTTGGACTTTTTTAAATTTTATATTTCCATCTTCTCAATTTCCATCTTCTTATTTGCTATACATATTCTGAATTCTATTTCTGACATTTCAGCACTTTCTCTATGGATGGTGTTTTCTGCCGTATCTTCCTTATAATCTTTTGTGGGGAGTTGTTCTGCTCTGATTTTTCATATTGCCAGAATTCTTCTCCTGGATCCTCCCCAAGAATATTTTCAGCTTTTTAAAAATATTAATTATACATTTTTTAGTTGAAATGATAGGTTGTTCCTGAATAGAGTTTGAGAGAGAATTTAATTGGGGACCTTTCAGGAGCACTTTCTGCTTTCCATTTGCCTGGATTATTGTTTTCCATCCCTTCACACTGAGTCATGTTTTATCCTTTGAGGTTGTGTTTCTTGGAGACCTATTGGCAACTAAACCCAATCTGGAGTATGACCCAATCTGGAGGCCTCAAGAACTGGTGCTAACCACCCCTTCACCAATGAGCTAAAGATTGTTCTTGTGGTCCTTCCTCTACAGCCTCTTGAAGCTCAGTATGCAGGTTTCAGGTATGCAGTAAGTGTCTCTGAGGGACAGCTTGCTGAGATAGTGGAAGCTGATTCTGTCTTAGTGTCATCCTTTCCTCCACCCAATTCAAAAGAGCTACTGGACTTTGCTGGAGCCTCTGCTGCACAAAGATTCAAACAACTGTGGCCCCTCCTCTGCTGCCAACAGATGGAGAAGGGGAATCCATGGACAGTCTCACTGATCCCATCCCTCTCAGCCCTCCATATCCCTCCCCCCCCCCCCCCATGCAATAAAAGTCAAATAAACAGTGAACCTCCAGCCTCAGCCAGCATGGGCCAAAGAACAAGAATCCATGGACAGTTCCAACTGAGAATTCCACTCAAACTCACTCAGGCAGTGTGAGCATCTCCCACTCAAACAAGTTCAGAGAAACCACAGTCCTTTCCCATGGCTGGGTTATGGACTAGATAAAGTGCAACCATTATCCACTCCTAAGGGGGTCTGTTCCTGGACCTTCCTAGTGGTGGTTGCCTGAGTCTAGACATGTCTCTTTCCAAGTTATAAGGAGAGAAGCCAAGGTTCACCACGAGTTGTCATGCACAGATACCAGGCAAGGGCTCTCCAGAGGGCTTGGGAAAGGTCTCTCCTAACAGGAATGAAAGCCAGAAGAGGCCACACCTGCCAAAGTTATATACTCTTTCCTCTCACAGCAAGCAGATGGGGCCCAGCTCAGTTTGGTGGCCCACACTATGCAGAGACCTCTCAGAGAAATGACCAAACATTCTGGCCTCTGCAGAGGACAGTCCATTAGGCAAACAAAGAAGGGGAAGAATGGGCTGTGGGATCAGAAATGAAGAAAAAATATTTTCCATTTGCTTGAATTACTCATTTTTCACCAGGTAGGATGGGGACTTGACTCAGATGTGGAAATTCCCAGGTACAAGTTAACTGGTGCTAGTGGCTATTGGAAGATTTTTTTATTGTTGCTTCAATTTTAGTGCTTGATATTGGCCAGTTCAGGAGTTCTGTTTCTTCCTGATTGAATCTAGGGAGGTAGTGAGATTCCAGGAATTTTTCCATTCTGCCACATTTTCAAATTTCTGGGCATAGAGATTTTTATAGTATTCAGTGATAATATTTTGTATTTCTGTGGTATCTGCTGTTTTTCTCCTTTTTTGTTTTTGAGTGTGCTTATTAGAGATCTTTTTGTTTGTTTCTGGTTAATCTGGCAAAAGGTTTATCATGTATTAATTTTGTTTATAATTTCAAAGAACCAACTTTTTGCTTCATTAATCTTCTGTATGTTTCTTTGTTCTCAATTTCATTTAGCTCTAATCTTACCTTGGTTATTTCTTTTCTCCTGGTAGGTTTGGGGTTGGTCTGCTCGTCCTTTTCTAGTTCTTTGAGATGATTTTTTAGATTGTTGATTTGTGGTCTTTCTGATTTCTGGGTATGAGCTCTTACAGTAATTAGTCTCCCTCTCAGGACTGCTTTTGTAGTATCCTACAGATTTTGATAGTTTGTGTCATTTGTTCAAGGAATTTGTTGATTTCTGTCTTTATCTCCTCTCTGATCCACCCATTATTGAGCAATAAGTTGTTTAGTTTCCGTGACTTTTGTGTAGGAATGAGTGTTTGCATTGGAATTGATTTCTAATTTTATTCTACTGTGGTCTGTAAAGATACATGGTATAATCTCTATTTTTTAAATTTTGTTGAGGCTTATTTTGTGGCCTAGAATATGATTGATATTGGAGAATGTTCTATGAGCTGATGAGAAGAATATATATTCAATAGTCTTGTGGGAGGGATAGTAGGGGATAGTAAGGGGACCACAACTATGGAGCACATTGCAAGTACAAGTTGGTTCCATCATGTATAGAACACAAATGTCTTAATGCTATAATTGGATAAATGAAATGAAAGCTATGCTGATTAGCATGATATAAGCACTCCAATTTGTACAAATAATCAACACACTGAAATGGGCATAAATGTATTTATGATCTATGTACAAAAGACTTAATAAAAAAAAACAATAGTCTTGGGGAAGAATGTTCTGTATATGTCTGTTAAGCCTATTTGCTCTAGAGTCAAGTTTAAGTCCAAACTTTCTTTGTTTAATTTCTACTTAGAAGATCTGTCCAGTACTGTCAGTAGGGTGTTGAAATCCCTAGCTATTATGATAGTGTTGTCTATCATTTTGTTTAGATCAAATAGAATTTGCTTAATAAATCTGGGAGCACCTAAGTGGGGTGCGTAGATATTTAGGACTGATATGACTTTTTGGTGAATTGTTCCCTTGACTAATACACAATGTCCGTCTTTGTCTTAATTTACTTTTGTTACCTTAAAACAATACCACTCACAGTAGCATCAATGAAAATGAAATACACTGGAAAATTTAACAAAGAAAATAAAGGATCTCTATAGAGGGAACTATGAGACACTGGGTAAAGAAATTGCATAGGATGTTAACAGATGGAAAATCATATTATACTCATGGATTGACCAAATCAACATTGTAAAAATGTTTATACTATTCAAAGTGATGAACAGATTCAATGAAATTCCCATTAAAATACCAAAATCCTATTTTAGCTGTCTTAAGAAAGTCCTATACTTCATATGGGACCAGCGGAGACCTCGAATAGACAATGCAATCTTAGCAAATAAGAACAAATTCAGAGGCATCACTTTACTAGACTTAAGACTATACTGCAAGGCACAGTGTTTAAAACAGCATGGTTTTGGCATAAAAATAGAGAAACAGACCTTTGAAACAGAACAGAGAATTGAGAGATGACACCATTCTCATAGTGTCATATGATCTTTTAAAAAGCAAACAAAATAATACCCTGAGGAAAAGAATCTCTATTCAATAAATAGTGCTGGCAGAACTGGGGATAGTAGTCACATGTAAAAGACTAAAAAGGCCCCGAACGTCTCACCACTCACAATAATTAACACACGATGGATAACAGATTCAAACCTAAGAAACAAAACTATAAAAATAGTCGAAGAAAGTGTGGGGAATAACCTTTTAGATATTGGCTCAGGGAAAGAATTTATGAAGAAGAGCCCATTGGCAATTGCAGCAACAACAAAAATAAATAAGTGGGACATGATCAAGTTAAAAGTTTTTGCACAGCCAAAGGCACAATCAACAAAGTGAATAAACAATCTATAGAATGGGAGAAGATATTTGCATGCTATGCATCCAACAAAAGGCTGATAACCAGAAATCTACAAAGAATTTAAGTAAATCAATGAGAAAAGCTCAAACAGCAACAGTAAAAGCTGAGCAAGAGACATGAATAGAAACTTTTCTTATGAAGATAGGTTAATGGCCAAACAAATACATGAAAAATGCTCATTGTCTCTAATCACCAAGGAATGCAAATCAAAACCACACTGAGAAACCACTGAACTCCAGTGTGAATGGCTCACATTATAAAGCCCCAAAACAACAGATCCTGCTGTGGATGCAGAGAGAAAGGAACACTCATGCACTGTTGGTAGGGCTGCAAATTAATATAACTTCTATGGAAAGTAGTACTCCTTAAAGAACTTAAAAGTAGCCCTACCATTTCATCCTGCAATCCCTCTATTAGGGATTTACCCAAAGGAAAAGCAGATATTTTTTAAAAAACTAACAAAACACTTGCACTTGAATTTCATAGTAGCACAATTTATAATCATAAAGACATGGAAACAATCAAAGTGTCCATCAATATATGAGTGGATTAATAAAATGTAGTATATGTATACCATGGAGTGCTACTCAGTCATAAAAAAGATGGAGCCCTAGTTATCTTTTATAGCAACCTAAATGGAATTTGAGACCATTCTCCTAAGTGAAGTTTTGCAAGAATGGGGGGAAAAAAAAAAAACCTCACATGTACTCAGACTAAGCTGGAACTGATTGCTCAAAAACTATAAGTTCATATGGAAGCAAAATTCAATTAAATTTAAGTAGGGAGCAGGGAAGAAGGGGATGGGTAAATTCCCACCCAGTGAGTACACTGCATATACATGTATATACTGCACAGTCTCTAGGACAAGGACACACCTAGAACTCTGACTTTATCCACACAAAAGCAAACTATGTAACCAAATCATATGTACCTCAATAACAATGTAAAATACATTTTTAAAAATAGATTTTATAATATTAAAATCTATTCTTGGACAATCTATAAATTTTCTTACTTTTCTTGATCTAAATACATATTTATACACACACATATAAAATTTATTTCTCATGAAAAAAAGAAGTCAAGAGAAAAAAGCAATAAATTCCTATGGTTTGGAGGGGAGGTGAATGTTGTTGCCAAAATGGTCATTGACATTGATTATTTCTGAGGTTAGTCACACTTCCTGAGATTGAAGGAGCAGATCTGAGGTGGTCATTTGGCTCCACCCGAACCTCCTGATACACTGTGACTGCCAGCTAAGAAGATTTCCCACCAGCACTTGGTGTTTGAGGCCTGGCTTTTTCCTTTCTTCAGCTACCACCCACTGCCCAGTCTCCAAATTCAGGAGCAAAGTGAATTTCATTAATCAGGAGGCCTTGATGTAAGCAAGTAATGTCCGTCTTTCTATCGCAAGACACAGAAGGCAATAGACCTTACCTCTAGCAAAGAGTAACTTTCTCGATCATTTCTGTCTTTTAGTTTGTTTTCATCAGCAAAATCATCCATAAAACAGTCTATTAGATTCATTAGGGATCGGACTAAGTTTGTATCTGACGTAGGAGATAATTCCTGAAAAGTCAGGAAAAAGAGTTTATAAAACAATTTAAATTAGGCCCTTGTCAGAATAGCATTAGCTAATAATATTAAACTCACTTCATTCTAACAGCCATAGTATCTATGAGTGGGTACTAGTATTATAATTCTAGTTTTTTAAGTGGGAAACTGGATGTCACATTTAGGTAATATGTCTCTTTAACTTCTCCTATACTGATTCAACTTTTAAAAATATACTGTTACATGTATAGTTAATTTATTCAATGATAATAGATTCTATATTATACTAATACTATGATCAAAACAAAAGTCTTTCAGGGAAGGCAATTAATTTGTATATCTAAAATACTTAATAAATAAAATCCATTTTAGAACATATTTATAAGCCACAGTAGTACTCATAGAATCTCATTCCTGTGAAATACAGTTCCAACTCCTGCAGCCCACAAAACTATTGCTGATGTGCTGCAATTGCCATGCATTTTACTTTTTGGCATCTCACCACGAAAATGTATAAGATAAGTGAGATAATGTGCACAGCTTCCAGAACCAAACAGCCTACAGCAAGTTCTCAGTAAATGTTTCTCTTATTCCCTCTGAGCTTTCCTCCAACCATTAGAGTCACATTGCTTCACAGCTAATATGCAAAAATTGACCCTTTGAAGATTAGAGGCAGCTGACTTCATATGGGCAGAAGCTACTATGCCTGGGTAGAAGCAAGAAGAAATGACAGCTGAGTTTCTAAGGATAGAATTAAGTGTTACTGATGCAACACTAAAATACAAGTAGTTATTACTACAAATAAGACAGATGCTTATTACCACACAGTAAATAACAGACACTCATAATCTCCTCCAGGGAGGACAACAGTGGTCATAGAACATTTTAGAAAGCTTGCATTAAATGTTTTGTGTTTGTTACAGAAAGAGTAAATTCTAATCACCTGGAAAATTAATTTGTGATTTTATGTTTTCTGACAATGCCAGAAACAAAACAAACAAAACAATGAAAACTCCCTAGCTTATTTTATTATGACCTTCAGTTCATACATATTTAACTGTTTTTAAAATGATTATTTTATACATAAAACATACTCTGGTTAAGGCCAAACTTCTTGAAAAACAGTCTACACCCATTGTCTCTGTATCTCCTGAGTTCTGCAACCAACAGTGCGGAATTGGCCTTGTCTATCCCTTCAAGAACTTTTGCCAGGTTTCCCCTGAAATCTTTGCTATTGCTAAATCCAGGGGATGACTGTCAACCCTCTCCTGCCTCAACCTGACCTCCTAGCAGTATTGGACAATACCCACTACTTCCTTCTTAAAATGTTCTTCCCACTTTCCCCTCTCTTATCTAAATCACTGATGCACCTGAGATGCTATCCCTTGCTGCTTCTTCCTTTTTTTTTCTTCTGAATTTTTCTTTCAGGTAATCTACATTAACATGGTTTTAAATTGCATTTTCCAAGTATGTACCTTAAACTAAACTTTGGTCTCAAGCTATTCAATTATATCTTTAACAGGAGAAGAACTATCAGCCCTAATTCCCTACATTTGTTCCAGAGCCGAACTCATTCTAAAAGATCTTGGGTCAACATCTACCAAAGCAGAAATTGAGCATATTTGCTCTGTAAGTTCTAGCTGGAGAGAGTTTAAGACCTTTGCTAGTGCTTTATACACTTCTGTTGTCACTTTTCTCCGTCTACCTTCTACCCACCCCATCCCCAATAGATTCCCCTACTTTGGGATCTCTTTCCAATCCTACCAGGGCCTGGTTATTTTAGGAAATGTGGATAATAAAGAAAACTGTAAAAATGGAAAATTGTTTGAAATACAACAGGACCATCAGAAATAAGAAATAACATATAATATCTGGGGTTTTTTGTTTTGTTTGTTTTTATCCAGACATGGTTGGGTAGGCATTTGAGATCTTTTTTAAGAAAGAAAAGAATAGCACCAATAATATTTTTTCAAACTCTAAGTGCTTCAGTTAACATATTTTTAAAGAATAATTATGTGAATGAATGTCTTTTTATTTTAACCAGAAAAAAGTTTAGTCAAACTAGTTAAGAAATACTTAGTATTTATTAGTATAAAAACATTAAAATCGACATATTTGGCTATTAAGATATTTCCACTTTTTAAAATCTTAAATCTTCCATTCTTCTTACCTTTGTATGCTTTCTAATAAATTCAACAGACACAGGGACCATTCTGTCAAATAAGCCTATTATAAATTCCTTCTGAATATTACTGACTGCTGCAGGTAACAGATTCACCCAGGACAACATCAGTGGTCTCCAGCCTAACATGTGAGGCTCCATGTAAATCATACCACATCTGGAAACCTGGAAAAACAATCATCATTTACCATCAAGGCAAGGCCTATAAAAGAAATATGCTTGGCACACCTTTTTTTTTTTTTTTTACAACCTTCAAATAAGTCTTAGAGAAAAGGTTAATTTTATATAATCTCATGGTCTTACTTTTTGTGTATAACTACCAAATGGTCCTAGACAAAGAAGAAAACATCCTAACTGTTAAATTTGTCAAGGTATGTCAGCAGATGTGTCTATTCTTTGAGAATCATAGATTACTCTTAAAATGAACGCTACTAATATTTGTACTTTAAAGTCAAAACTGGTAAGTAAATGGACACATTTATAACATTTCACAATTTTTGAGAAGATGTCAAAAAGGAAAACTTACAGTGGCAGGAGAAGCAACTTCTAAATCCATTGGTTCAAAAATAAGATTCATTTGGGGTGACATTTGAATAATCTCCCCACTCATCAGACACAGTTTTTTGTTGTCATCCAACACAGTATTCATATTCTCAATCCATACCGCATCTACTGGCCCATCAAAAATCAACCACTTCCTATCTGGAGTCTATTTTATACACAGAGAGAATAAAGGGCAAAAACATAATGATAATGTAAGGAAATAGTTCAATAATATTATTTCAAAGGAGTAGAATGCTGGCCCGATATACCGGAGGTGGTGGGTTCAAACCGGGCCCCAGCCAAAAAAAAATAAAAATAAAAATAAAAAAATAAAAACATAATTCCCAGAACTAATTTCACCATGAAAATATAAGGGCACATTTTGAATAAAGTATATACTGTATATATGTGTGTGTGTGTGTATATTATGCATTAATGTGTGTGTACATATATGCACACATATATGCACATATCATATCAGTAGAGAAGCCTATGAATGCCAGTGGACATGACAGAATACAGCATCTTTCCCTAATATTTAATGTTTTTCAATGTTTCTGAACTCAGATATATATAATAAATTCTAAAAGGTGTTACAAATAAAAAATATCTAATTATCCAGCTTTAGTGGCATTCCCCAATAGTCTCAGCTACTTACAAGGGTGAAGGGGAGTATTGCTTGAGCACAGAAGTTTGAATACAGCCTGAGCAAAATAGCAAGACCCCATATACACACATGTACATAATTGCTAGGGAAAACAGAGTTTTCATTCAGATTCTCTTAATAATATAGTATAGAATTGAATATAGTATCATATTCATGCAGATTAATCATTTTTTTGTGCTAAGCCAAATATATTTTTCCCTCACTGAATGAATTTGTACATGTAGACATACTCCTCTTGGACTGAACTATCTCATGATGGCATAGGATATTAAAATCAATATCAGTCTCATAATCATATAATAAGAAAATATTTACACATTGTCCAGACTATAGTCATTGATCAACAAATGCGAAGAAGTGGTCAGGTATTAGCCACAGCATGGAAAAAGTGATTCTCCTTGCCGGATCCTTATAATTCAATCGTTTTGTGTACAGATGATGCCTTGGTTTACCTTCAGCAAATGTGACTTTAAACTGAAATGGTGAAGGATTTAAGTCTGTCTGAACACATTCTCAGTCCCTAAGGCCAACTGCATTAACCTACGAGACAGCAGATGTGTCTCAGGCTGAAGCCACCTGACAGCCACTCTCAGAGGCCTGCTCTGGCTGTGTACAGCAAAGAAGCAAGGAAGGGCCACACTTCAGCGATCTCTTCAAGATTAGCTTTCCCTAATGCTGTGGGCTTCCCGTGCCTGTTGACTGTCACTTTGCGAAATAGTGCCATGTAATGGTGAGACCTTGGGTGGTGAGGTCTGAAGGACCTTGCTTTTCATTTGGTTCTACGACTTATGAACTGTGGACTTTGGGGGAACTCAACCTTTCTGAGACTCAGTATTTACAGGAAGCAGTTTTCGGAAAAATGTCATGTAAGCTATGTAATTGAGTATAAGATAGAGATTGCTCATGTTTATATCTGTGTAAAGAGTGTAACTGCATACAGCATCGAGAGACTTCCTAAGTTACTCTGGGCCAGAGTGTAGCCAAAATGTGCCCTTACAGTTTTTGCAGCCACTCCGGCCCAGAGTAACCTAGGAAGTCTCTTGATACTGAACTACATGAACAGTTGGAGACCTCCTACGGCTTCACTTGTGCCTCAGGTCTACTCTTATCCTTGAAATGACTAGTAAAGCTTGATTCTGGGCAAGAACGCCATACCATGGGAGTCAATCCTTACAGTGCTCATTGCTCAAGGTCTTTTTGCCAATAAGAGCAGAGATGAGATTTCAGGGTTTTGTTTTTTTCAAGGGTCAACTATACTTTATTCTTTTGGCCGAACATTTACATGTGAGGTGTTACATCTCCTAAGAATCAAGACATTGTCCTATGTAACTCTTTTCACACCTAAGAAAATTAGCGTATCAAACACACCTTTCTTTAAATGCTGTTTACTTTTTTTTGTTGTTACAGAGTGTCACTGTGTCACCCTTGGTAGAGTGCCATTGGCGTTACAGCTCACAGCAACCTCTAAGGGCTAAGCATGTTTATTTATTTATTTATTTTTTTTTTTTGAGACAGAGTCTCAAGCTGTCACTCTTGGTATAGGGCTGTGTCACAGCTCACAGCAACCTCAAACTCTTGGGCTTAAGTGATTCTCTAGCCTCAGCCTCTTGAGTAGCTGGGATTACAGGCGCCTGCCACAATGCCCGGCTATTTTTTCATGTGTTGTAGTTGTCATTGCTATTTACCTGGCCTAGGCTGGGTTCGTACCCACCAACTTTGGTGTATGTGGCTGGCACCGTAACCACTGTGCTACGAGAGCTGAGCCAGAGATTTCCTGTTTTCTGTGTTATTGCACTGACTCATGAAGCATGGTCCACTGGGTCCTTCACTGAGTAAAGACAACCAAATTGAGGCTGTATGGTGGTCAGAAAAGAGGAAACGTTTATTTTTTTTAAATGTAAGAAATCATCATCCCTAGCTTAAGCCCCTTTTTCTATACTACCACCCTTAGCAAACTTTCTGTCCTATCATCCCACTCCATGGAGAACGTGCTGAAATATGGCAACCAAGTTAACACTTGGTCTGTGGATTTTTTTCATGAGAGTGGGCAACAGCCATCCAGCAGAACAAGCTATGAGTAAATAAGTGCACACTTTCCCATCCACAGCTGTCAGCAGGTGGATGTCCCTTACCTCTCTGCTTTCCACAAAACAGCCCATTCTCATCCTAACACACTAAAGGGAAAGTGTTAGAACTTTAAGACATCTTTTTACAAAGGCACATGATTTCTTCTCTAAACATTGGAGTATATCTAAAATTAGTGAGTGTGACAATGGCAGCAGCCCAAAGAGAAGGCAAAGGAATCACATCACTGAAGATGCAAAAGGATCATGTCATTCAGATGCTCTCTGTCCTGGATCACCTGGCTTGTAAGAAAAGAACAGGAAACACTTTATCCTGTCTTCTTTTCTACTGCCCTGTCTTCTATGCACACCCAAGGCAAACGTGCTTGCTAGCATGGTCTCTGGCATTTTTGTAGATTGCCAATATTGCTCTTTTTTCTTTTTTTTTTTTTTTGAGACAGAGCCTCAAGCTGTCACCCTGGGTAGAGTGCCATGGTGTCACAGCTCTCAGCAACCTCCAACTCCTGGGCTTAAGCAATTCTCTTGCCTTAGCCTCCCAAGTAGCTGGGACTACAGGCACCTACCACAATGCTCGGCTATTTTTTACTTGTAGTTGTCATTGTTGTTTGGCAGGCCTGGGATGGATTCAAACCTGCCAGGTCTGGTGTATGTGGCTGGTGCCTTAGCCGCTTGAGCTACAGGTGCCGAGCCGCCAATAGTGCTCTTCACAGCAATTCTTCCAGACCATCTGGTACTATGTTTAAGTAAATAACTCAAACAAAAAAATAATAGATTAGTTTGAAACAATTGAAAAAAATCAGAAATTAGTTGGAAGTAAATATCATAACTTTTAAAAATATAAATGTAAACGTGTTAGTACTTACCGTTGAAGAAGCAAATATTCTAAAACTGACAGCAAGGATTCCATCAGACCACTCATGGGACACTAAGTCAAACTGTCCGTACAGCTGACCCATGGTGATAGACTTGGGATTTAAAACAGTTATTTGAACTTTGTTTTCTTCCATTAGCCCCTTAAAGAAAGAAAAATCAATCATTTATTTATTTGGAAGAATACATCACCATTTGTAGAAAACCTAACAATGTATAGAGAAAACCCTAAGGAATCTACAAAGAAACTAGCAGAAGTAAGGAGTGAATTTAATAATGTTCTAGCATACGAGGTCAAAATATAAAAATCAATTGTATTTTCTATCTAATGTCAATGAACAACTGAAAAATAAAATTCTAAAAATACGATTTACAATAGTACTAAAAACCTCACAAAATAATTAGGATGAAATTAGCAAATGTTGTGTAAAATCTATGAATCTAAAACTATTAGCTAGGAGTTGGCAACTTTTTTGTAAAGGCCTATTAGATTTATTTCTGTTTCTCTTTCTTTTTAAACAATTTTTTAAATGTTAACACAATTAAAAATGTATTGGGATTACAAAAATAGGCTTTGGACTGAATTTGGCTGGGTATGGGCAGTAATTTGTTGGCCCCTATTACAAAACATTCTCTGAGAGGAAATGAAAAAATCTAATATAGAGAAATACTTCTCATGTAGTGAAAAGTTATTATTGTTAAATTTTTAATTTCTACCAGGACCCTGAATGTTGGTCAATGGCATTATTGTAAGAAATGTTAATATATGGGCATAAAACCTTTTTTTCAAGTTAGTAGACTTTTTTTTTTAGGGTAGTTTCAGGTTTACTGAAAAAAATGAGCAGAGAAGTATAGAGATTTTCATGCGTTCCCTCTACCACCCAGCACAATTTCCCTTGTTATTAACATCCTGCACTTGCATCGTGCGTTGTCATGACTGATGCATCAACATGGATGTATTATTATTAACTAGAATTATAGATTATATCAGGGTTTACTACTGCACAATTTGATGTCTAATGTCATCTATCCACCATTATACCGTCATACAGAATCATTTCACTGTCCTAAAAATGCCTTGTGCTCCATCTATTTATAATTGTTTATATTTTATATATAACAACATAACAAGTTCAACTTTAATACTGGCTTCTGCCTGCGGCCCCACCCCCCACCCCCAGATCTTGAGACACAAACTACCAAAACTGAAGAAAAGATATTCTTATATTTATCTTTTCCTAGGCACAGAAAGGGAAGCAAAGACCTTGAGTTTGTTTTACTGCTTAAGATTGTTAAGAGAATATCTTTTCTTCAGTTTGGTAGTTTGTGCCCTTTGCTGTATTTGTGATGAAAAGAAAAGTTTTCATCACAAATACAATAAGCTATGGTTTGTTTGTGGTTGCAAAGGAATCCTGCTCCTTTTATAGTCTCAATGCTGCTCTTCCAAGTCCCTGATAATATACCATGTGGCTTTACACATGAGCTGGACACTTGCTCATACCTTCATCTTCTTTAACTCTTGGAGCAGCATCATGTTTGGTTTTTTTAGAGACTTTATTTCTTTTATAGCAAAAACAATTGGTCCATATAGCAATAAAACAAAACAAGAAAAACAGAAATAAGCAAAATGCAAACAAACAAGGTAGGAAGACAAACAAGAACAGTGGGAAAAAATAGAAGAAAGGAAGGGAAAGGAAGGGAAGGGAAGGGAAGGGAAGGGAAGGGAAGGGAAGGGAAGGGAAGGGAAGGGAAGGGAAGGGAAGGGAAGGGAAGGGAAGGGAAGGGAAGGGAAGGAAGAAAATAGTGTGGGAGCATAAAAGCAGAAGAAATTCAGGGGTCCTCAAACTTTTTCAACAGGGGGCCAGTTCACTGTCCCTCAAACCATTGGAGGGCTGGACTATAGTTAAAAACAAACAAACAAAAAAAAAAAAACTATGAACAAATTCCTGTGCACACTGCACATATCTTAATTTGAAGTAAAAAAACAAAACGGAATACAATTACATCCCAGCATGTGGCCCATGGGCCATAGTTTGAGGACCCCTGAAAATAGATGATAGAAATGTGTAGTATATTAGTTTGTATGATAATAAATATAAATTAATTTAAATTCCCCTTTGAAAAAATAAAGGGGAGAAAACAGAAGTCAAACTATTCATTTTGTATAAAAAGTAAATCACTCATAGACACAATTAAAGACATGGGCAGATAGATACGTATGCAGGGAGGAAACAAGGCAGTAATATTGAAATTAGACAAAGTAGATCTAGGGCAAATAATATAACAAGTAAAAAAATTATATCTTGGATTATGGGGAAACTCCACAATGATGATAATAATGATCACAAATCCCATATAGGAGACAAACATTGAAATATACAAAGTAAAAATAATTCAAAATACAAGAAGAGGTAAACAGAAGTGAAATATTAGTTGGAGAATTTGAAACTGTCTCACCCCTTTAGTATAACAAAGTAGACCAAAATGTTTGTATATAAGAATTTTGAATAATATCAGTCATTTTGTATGTATGCACATATACAAACACACACATTCCAATTCAATACCAGTAGAAGCTAGTAACAAAAGTTAGATTACAAATCTAACTCCATAGAAAATAAAAAATATGTTCCTAAAAGTATTAAAGAAAAACTTTCCATTTTTTCTGTTTGCAGACTTTTTTTATACAATGAACATGTATTACCTTTATAATTAAAAAAAATAAGAAAAGCTTGAAAGGCAAATTGTTTTTATGACATATACTTTATATGCTGAACTTGTATTTGCTTCACTTTATTTTCTTTTTGACTCATTTTTCTCAAGATTCTAAGTTGCCACATTGAAAGTATCTTTCAAAATGACAGCACATTCTATCTTGCTTAATGCTGATTATAAATAAATTAATGCATTAATAACACACTTGCCTTTTCACATATGTCATTTAGCGCTCCAGCTAGGACACGATATGCACTGGTTTTTCCTCCAAATGGTTCTCCAACAATCATAAAACCATGACGCACAATCATCATTTCATATATTTGAAGAATCTTCTCAGAAAAGAATGGAGTCATTTGCAAATTCATGGAGGCACAATTGTCTTTGATAGCTGCCAGCAAATCATTGTAATCTGGTTTTGGTAATCTCACCCCAGGAAACAAATCTGAGGTGATTCCCTGATGATAGATAATTTGGAAGATTTACTTTTTCTATATTTATATAGAATATACATATTTAACATTGATGGAAAAGAACCATTAAGTAATAATAGTTAACAGTATTTTTAGTAGCTTTATGGAAGTATGATTGTTAAGGTATAAAATTTGATAGGTATTTATTCATCCCCAAGATAACATATATCCATAACCCCCCCAAAGCTTTCTTGTGACTGTTTATAATCATCTTTCCCTTTCCTCCTTGTTGCCTCCCACTCCCATCCTCAAATGACCATTGATCTATAGTCAGTTATTATTATTATTTGCATTGTCTCAAATTTAATATAAATGAAATTATATAGTATACATACTACACTTTTCCTTCAGTTTCTTACACTTGACATAATATTTTGAGATCCATACATGTCTCAGCCTACATCAATAACTCATTCCTTTTTATTGCTGAGTAGTATTTCATTGTATCAAAGTGCTATAGTTTTTAAATTCATTAACCTATAAAGAGATATTTTCATTTTTTACAATTTGGGGCTATTACAAATAAACAGCTCAACTATTTGTGTACAAGGCTTTGTGTGAACAAATTCTTTCACGTCTCTTGGGTGAATACTGAGGAATGGAAAACATGTTACTGGACATTTTGAGAAGTGGACTGTTTTACAGAGTGGTTGTAACTATTTCACATTCTCCCTCGCCCTGTGTAAGAGTTTCAATATTTGATGTGGTCACCCTTTTTAATTTTAGGCATGCTGTGTAGTGATATTTTATTGTGTTTTCAATGAGTATTTCCCAATGTCTGACTTCTTTCCCTGTGCTTATGTGCCATTTGTTTATCTCTGGTGAAGTGCTTGCTCAAACCTTTTGCCCATTTTTATTGGTTTGTTTATTTTCTTATTGCTGAGTTTTGACAGCTTTATATATATTCTTAACATACCAAACATACCAAATCCTTTATCAGATATAAAATTTGCAAATATTTTTCCTAGGCTGTAGCTTGTCTTTCATTCTTTTAAAAGTATTCTTCAATAAGCAGAAATCACAAAAGCAATCTCATTTATGATAGCTTCAAGGAACACAAAATAACAAGGAAAATTATATAACACTGATTGAAGGACATTGAAGAGGACACCAAAAAATGGAACTATATATCATGCTCATGTACTGGAAGAATTAATATTGTTAAAATGACAATGCTACCCAAACTAATTTATAGAGTCAATGTAATCACTATAAAATACCAATGACATTTTTCATAGACATAGAAAAAAAGTCCTAAAATTTATATGAAGCCACAAAAACAAAAAGAACAAAACTGAAGTTATCACACTACTTGACTTCAAAATTTACTATAGAACTATAGTAACCAAGTCAGTGTGGCATTGGCATAAAAACAAACATACAGAGCAATGGAAGAGAATAGACAACCCAGACACAAATCTACATGCTGACAGTCAAGTCATCTTCAACAAAGAGACCAAGAATATATAAAGGAGAAAGGATAGTTTTCTTCAATAAATGGGAAAAACTGGATATCCATAGCAGAAGAATAGAACTAGACCCCACCTCTCACCATATGCAAAAATCAAATCAAAATGAACTAAAAACTTAAATCTAGGGTATGAAACTATGAAACATCTAGAAGAAAACACTGAGGAAATGCTCCTTGGTCTAAGCAAAGATTTTTTTTTTTTTTTTATAAGACCTCTAAAGTACAGGCAACCAAATCGAAAATAGACAAATGGGATTACATCAAGCTAAAAAGCTTCTGCATAGCAAAGGAAACAATCAACAAAGCAAAGGAACAACTTAACAGAATGGGAGACAATATTTATTAGTATCTAACTGACAATGGCTTAATAACCAGAAGATGTAAGGAGATAGAACAAATCAATTGCAAAAACAAAAACAAAAAAAACCCAAACAAATAATCTGATTTTAAAAATAAACAATACAAATGACCAACAGGTCTATGAAAAAAATGCTCAACATTACTAATAATCAGGGAAATATAAATCAAAAGCAATATAAAATATCATCTCATTCCTTTTAAAAAAGCTTTTATCAAAAACAGGCAAAAAAAAAAAAAAATCTGGCAAGGATGTGGAAGAAAGAGAACCCTTGTATGCTATTCGTATGAATGTAATTAATACAGCCAGTATGGAGAACAGTTCAGAGAGTCCTTACAGAATTATAAGAGAATAAAGAAATGTTGTCTTAAGCCTTACGTTTGTGGTACTTTATTATAGTAACCCTAGGAAATGAATACAGTCATACAATGTATGTTTGAAAGAATTATAATTTCTTATTTAGTACATATGAATACATAAAGTTAATTGCAAGGTCTAAGAAACTTCCATAAACTGGCAAGGCTATAAGTATTATCACAGCTCATGTGAGAGACATGAGCATTGTTTTTATGTTGAAGGTAAAGGGTGAATTTTAGAAGTGTTTAATGCCAACACATACGCAACTCAAGCTACACTTTAAAACTTATGAGTTACCATTTAATTACCCCTATATCTAATCCTTTAAACACTGTTATGAATAAATTCATCCTAGTTCATCAAAGCAATAAGTTTCTGAGGCAAAGGAAAGAGAAAGGCAAGGTAGTAGAGTGATTAAGAGCTCTCTGCAGCCTGATTTTGTGGTTCGAATCCCTGTTCTCTCATGAAATTGCCACAAATACAAGTTACTTATCTATCATCTTTTGTGCTCCTCAGTTACATCATGTGTAAAATGAGGATAATGACAGCACCTGCCCCATTGGGTCCTTTGAAACATTAAATAAATTACTACAAGGAGTCTTTGAAAAAGTATATGGAAAATGCTTATTATGAAAAAGTTATGCATTGATTTAAGAATTTTGGCAACAAGATAAATTCATACTAATTTTTTGTAATGTGTCTGAATAGGATCTAAGTTGAGGCACTAGAAAGGACAAGACATCAATTTGAAAAAAGCACCTATAAGAGCAACATGAATTGTGCTAAAATTGAAGCAAGAACAAACAATGAACTTAGGTGGAAGTATGTGAAATGATTGCTCCTTCACACAAAGTTTATGGGGACTATATCCCACAGAAATAAGTAGTTTAATAATGGATAACTTGTTTTAAGAAAGGACAAGATGATTTTGAAGATGAAGCCCACAGTGGTAGACCATCCACATCTGTTTTTGAGGAAAAAATTTATCTTGGTTTTGTCTTAGCTGAAGAGGACTATTAATACACAAATCACGGCCAACACCACAGGTATCTCAATTGGCTCAGCTTACAACATTCTGACAAAATTAAGTGCAGCCCACTTTCCCCTCAATGGGTGCCAAAATCATCGCATCTAGATTAGCTTCAGACAAGAGCAGAGTTTTTAACAGAAGTTTTAAACTAGTGGCATCAAGATTCTGACGCATTTCTTCAAAGAACCATAACAGGAGATGGAACATGGCTTTACTTGTACAGTCCAGGAGACAAAGCACAATCAAAGCAATGGCTACCAAAAGGTGGAAGTGGCCCAGTGAAAGCAAAAGTGGACTGATCAAAAGCAAAGATCATGGCAACAGTTTGGGGGGGATGTTCAAATGTATTTTGCTTGCTGACTTTCTGGAACACTAAAGAACAATAACATCTACTTAATATGAGAGTGTTTTGACAAAGTTAGCCAAAGCTTTTAACAGAAAAAACTCCTGGGAAAGTTTCACCAGAGTCCCTTTCCACCATGACAATGCTCCTCCTCATTCCTCTCAGCAAACAAGGGGGATTTCGTGAGAGTTCTGATGGGAAATCACTAGGCATCTACTTTATATTCCTGATTTGGCTCCTTCTGACTTTGTTTTGTTTCCTACTCTTAAAAAATATTTATAGTGCATTCAGTTTTCTTCAATTAATAACATGAAAAAGGATGCATTGACATGGTTAAAAGAATAAAACCCTTGATGGGTTGAACTGTTGGTATTACCACTTACAAAGTATCTTAAATTTGATGAAGCTTATGTTGAGAAATAAGGTTTATATTTTTTATCTTTTAATTCCATTTTTCATGAACTTTGTTGTTGTTGTTGTTGTTGTTGTTGCAATTTGGCCAGGGCTGGGTTTGAAACTGACACCCTTGGTATATGGGGCTGGCGCACTACTCACTGAGCCACAGGTGCCGACCTTTTCATGAACATTTTGAATTTTCCTTGTGTTTTTAAAGCAATTAGAATAGTACCTGGTCCATATTAGGGACATGGGGTTTGCTATAAAAGTCAGAGTATCTCAGCTCAGTGCCCGTAGCTCAGTGGCTATGGCACCAGCCACATACACCAAGGCTGGCAGGTTCGAACCTAGCGGGGGCCTGCTAAACAATGACAACAACAACAACAACAAAAAAAAAAAAAAAGAAAAAGAAATAGCCGGGCGTTGTGGCAGGTGCCTGTAGTCCCAGCTACTTGGGAGGCTGAGGCCAGAGAATCACTTAAGCCCAAGAGTTTGAGGTTGCTGTGAGCTGTGATGCCACGACACTCTAATAAGGGTGATATAGTGATACTCTGTCTAAAATAAAAAAAAAAAAAAAAAAAAAAAAATATATATATATATATATATATATTTGTAAAATAAATAAGAGTATAGTCTCTGATTGTCCAAATTGCGTAAGCACACCCCTGAAAGAAGCATATAACCCCAGAAAATATTTGGTTTTCAGTGGCTGTCAACCAAGACCAGCACCCCTCACTCCCTCGCTCCCCTACCAGGTTGAAAACTGGAAATATGTGGAGGTGTCCTCTGCTTGTCACTATAGGAGGGGGTCAATGGACATCTCTTGGGGGGGAGCCAGAAGGCCAAATGTCCTACAGCACATAGGACAGTCTTGTACAACAAGGAGTTGCTCCAGCTGAAAATACCAATTATACTCCACTTGAGAAACACTGCTTGGTAAATGCTTGTTGAATAAATCAACAAAAACTTCATAAGAATGCATCTAGTGAAATATTCCCACATTCTGAAAATGAAGACAGCTTTTACTTCTGCAAAATGTATGAAGCACTAATACCAAGGAAATTGAAAGAAAGTTTTATGAAAAACATTTGAACTCTTGCCTATTGATTTGCTCCATAAAATATTTGCACTTCTAACTCTAAAAACTAAGGAGAGCTCCCTTCAGAATGATGTCATGGTTGCTATGGATAGCTAGTGGCACTGGGCCATCACAGCGCCACTATCTCTTCTGACAGCTATTAACAACATCTTCAGCTATATGCTGCAAGGTATCTCTTCTCCAAGGCAGTGCAAGTTAGTACAGTATCTAATGTTTGGATGGAGCCTACTGCTCCCTTCTTTCTTCTCCCTCATGTGGGGAAGAGGAAAAGATTAAAAACAGACGATATTACAGAAACTCTACATATTATTCTAACACTCCTTCTCTAATCTTAAAATATAACAAGATTATTATGCTTAGTTCTTATGTTAAATTATCCTAAAAAATAGTTTCATAAAAGTCATGTCATTGTTTTAAGGAAATTAAGCTTATTTCTTTTATTTCTTCAGCATTCATTGTACAAACATTTACCAAGGGCTGTTCCTACACTGGGCTAAGGCTTTAGTGGTAGGTTAGATTAATTGCTTTTCTTTACAGAGCCTACATTCTAGGGGACTTTATAAGCAAACATTTTTGCAACTTTTCTGTGCTCATTATATTCTGCACCAAAGGGGGAAAAAAAAAAGTAGCATTTTAAAATCTTCAGTTGTTAAATGTCATCCAAAGCAACAAAACTAGCTAAACACACTTCAAATAAAACATGGAAAGATCAATTGTGTCTCTATACTGTCATTGTTTTTCACAGTGGAAGTTCTTGTAGGGAGCTTTGCCAAATTGGACATTTGATAAGATACATTATTATAAAGTTTTGATATATTGGAATAAATAAATGTTCTTACCTCAAAGAGTGGTAAATCATGGGATAAAAATTTTGGCAGATTTACATCAATGATAGATCTAAGCAGCAAAATTTCTTCATTTTCATCTGGATATTTCAGCTAAAAGAAAATATACTCATGATTATATCTGTACCTTCTAACAGCACCTCTATTTCCTGTCCAATACACACAAATGCACAGACTCTACAGGCAACTTCAACAAACGCAAAAATGTTGCCCTTACTTCTTTTCATTTTATTGGATTGTAGATTAGAAACTGACATTTACACTTGTTGAGTGTTTAATACCTTATAATATAAACATAGGTTGAACCAACTACCTTTTCATGAAAATACTAGGTAAAGAGAAACTAACTATAAATTCAATGTAATTTGGGGGTTGCCATTGCCTATATATTAAGTAGAGCTTGCTTATCCTATGGGTCCAAGACTAGTTCTGAGTTAAGTAAAAATTATTAAAAGTAGACAATCATTTTGAAAAGATGCATTTAAATTTAAAACATGTAAACATTCATTCATTTGCCCATATTTTATGCCAAGGCCTTTTCTCTAAGTGTAGAGTTCTGCATTCTGCACCTTTTCTTTCTTCTCCCCCCCCCTTTTTTTTTTGTAAAACCACATCACTAGAACATCATCTATTCTGTCCCATTTTGTGTTCTGTTCTGTTTTGTTTTTCAAAGGGGATAATGCTCTTCAAAGATACTTGTAAAACAATTTAAGTGTATCATCCTTGTAAATTTTTAAGGTTTATTTTTCAATTTTACATACTTTTCTCATTGACATCTCATTCAAAGTCATTTTAGCAGTTCTTATTTGCTGAATCTTTCTTCAACAATAAACTTAGTTTTCATAGACACAAAACCCTTCTTGTTCTGCTTATATATCATCAATTTCCCCACCATGTAATTAAATGATGTAATAACAGCTACATCTCCAACTGGCTTCAGAAATGTTCAAGAATAAGCAAACTTGCTCTGGGTAAGGAAGACAGCTCATCTGACAAAAGCCAAAAAAGAATGGAATGGACAAAACTGCTGGCTATTCAATACGCCACGATGTGTGTTAATGAGTTTCACAGAAAGGGGACAGAGGCTAGTTAATGCCCTATGTCAGTAATAGAGGATGGTAAGAAAACTCATATTAGATTCTAAAACATTTGAGATATGCCCAAAGTTTACTGGAAATCTGAACCCTGAACTTGTTATTCATAAGAGCTTTAACAAAAAATATAACCTGTTGCTCTGCAGGCATCCTCAAACTTTTAAAATATAGGGCCAGTTCACTGTCCCTCAGACCACTGGAGGGCCGGATTATAATTAAAAAAAACAACAACCTATGAACAAATTCCTATGCACACTGCACATATCTTATTTTGAAGTAAAAAAACAAAACGGGAACAAATACAATCACACCGCCTCATGTGGCCTGTGGGCCAGAGTTTGAAGACCCCTTCTCTAGAGGCTAAGGTGAGTGGGATTGCTTAAGGTCAGGAGCCAGAGACCAGCCTGAGCAAAAGCAAGACTGCATCTCTACTAAAAATAGAAAAAATCAGCTGGGTGAGGTGGCAAACACCAGTACTCCCAGCTACTTGGGAGGTCAAGGCAGGAGGATCACTTGAACCCAGAAGCTTGAGGTTATCATGAGCTAGGCTGATGCCATGGCACTCTAACCTGGGCAACAGAGCAAGACTCCATCTCAAACAAACAAACAAAAAAAAACTAAACTCAGAATTTTTTCTCCCAACTTTAATAGTTTACTCAACATCTCAATCCAAAGTTTCTCCCATTCCCTACATTTAAGTTTCCAGAACCCTCTCTCTTTTCTCTAAACTCTTTCCACCTAGCAAATGCCATGTTCTTACTTAACTGGCTTCAGCCTTACAAATCCTGTGATGCCTGGAAGTCAGATTCAGTCTCTGAATCCCCAGAGCTCCTCCTTATGAGAGCTAGTCCTGTTCATCTGGATTTTGTCTTTGGATCAATCTAACTGCACATAAATTATGAAGTGTCATAAGTCTCTTTTGCTATTTGAGAGGCTATTATTTTGAAGATAATGTTTAAATTGTTTCTTGATATAAAAAAACAAACTTCAAAATATTCAGCCACAAACATTCAAAATTCTGAATTAGCTTTTGACAAAGAATGATAGGATTCATTTGCAGGATTCATTTGCTGCGTAACTTTAATAGCTCAATTCCATTGTCAAGATTTCAGTGATGACATACTCTAGGACAATGCATTATCTTTTGCATTATCTGTCCACAACATAATCCTGGCATGCCAAGTTAATACAAATGGTTGCTTCTAGTCATTTTTATTTATTGCAAAAAACAATGACTTGAAGTTATGTCAGGCTAATGTGAAAAAGAATATCACCACTATATATCAGAATTCTTGATAACATTATTACAGAAGACAAAAATGCATTCCATTCTTCTTAATAATGTGGAATATATTTTAAAATCTGTATCTTCTACAAATCATAAATGTGAAAATTTTGCAAACTTCAAGGTCATGTTTAGCATTTGCTATGAATTGCAGCCTATCTTATTTTCATAAAGAACTGACTTTATATATAACATACAGTTATATTTCATGGTTCCACAAAATATTTTCAATGAAAGGTTTAACTAAGAGTATTTGGGTTTTCATAGATACAGTTATGACTTAGACCATTTTGAATGCAAACATTATACTGCATACTATTACTGCTAGTTCACAGTTGGCTGTAATTGCTTGATTACATTAAGTGACAATATTTAGAGATTTTTGAATATATTTATTAATTATACTTATTTCCTTTAGAGCTACATATATAATACAGACTGAAAACCTTCAAAATATTTCTCAGAATCCTTGGTAATACCCAGTTTCATATTTAAAAGTTATAGAATAGAACTCAAATTACTAAGAATTACATGTGTAATCATTATGTAAAATCATCTAAAATCATCATAAAAACAAAATTTCCTTTTTCAGGTGTGCAAAATAATAATTTTTAAAGTAAAATAATTGATTTTTTTTTTCAGTCAGTTCATGAAACCAATCAGTTATTGGAACTCTGTGAAGAGGTACAGACCTGAGATTTACTAATGAGAAATTTATAAATAAGAAACATTTGTGTTCTCTACCTTCAGATTCCCAGCTGCGGTCAGCACGGACTTCACAGCTCTCATTCCATAGTCATAGTGATGCTGAGACGACAGCTGCTCAGAACACAAGCGGTAGGTAGCCACGATTTTTACAGATAGTGGCCGAGCAGTGACAAACCCACAGGAGTACAGGACGATTTCAGCAATCATAGCGTAGTCAGGCACCATCATTGCCACTGTCCGAAAGAGAGCCTGTGGGTGTGGAGAAAAGGTCTGTTTAAAAAGACCATTATAAAATAAGCCACACCACAGAAAGATAAATACCACATGTTTTCCCTCATCTGTGGAAGCTAAAAAAGTTGGTCTCACAGAAGAAAAGACTAGAATAGTGGTAAGAAGAGGCTGGAAAAAGAAAGAGGTGAATAGGGAGAAGTTGGCTAACTGATACAAAAGTACAGCTACATAGGAGAAAGAAGACCTCGTGTTCTATAGCACTGTCGGGTGACTGCGGTTAACAATAACTTATTCTATATTTTTAAATAGCTAAAAGAGAAGATTTCGTATGTTCCCAATACAAAGAAATGATAAATACTTGAGAAAATATCAGTACCATGCACTAACCAATTGTGCTAATGGAACTCCTACTTGAAGAAATAGATATGCTAATTACTCTGACATGATCATTTCACATTGTATACATCTATCAAAATCGCACTCTGTACCCACAAATATATGCAATTATTATGTGTCAATAAAGTGATTTAAAAGGCAAAACAAAGTAAGAGATTAGGAAATTCAAAAAATAAAAGGGGCTACATATTGATGCCAAAAAGTCAAGCAATAATTTCTTACCATTTCTTTCTAAGGAACTGGCAATAGATTTCATAAACATTTTGATCTGCTCAGGAATCAGCTTGATTTTAGCTGATTGAAATGGAGGACTAAGGATCTGCTGTTTCCTCTCCATTTTTACCAGGGTATTTTATCCTATGTATCAGGTTGTTGGTTTTATGACACTAGGAGACCTAAGATATGCCTGTTTTCCCATGACATCTAACACTTAACTATTCTGAAATGATCATTCAATCCTGATTCTTCAAAATAGTTTCAATCTAAAATACAGCTTCTTTAAAGTGGAAATGTTTTTAAGAAATTGCTCTATTATGTGGGTTTTGTCTGAAAGTAACAGGAAGTCTAAATGGGACTCTTTCTGTACGATATGAAACATAACAGTTACCAAAATGCTTGTGATCTGCTCACTGTGCAAAATTTACACACAAAATGTGCTCAACCCTTGAACCTTCTCATCTACTTATAGATCACAACATATTTGAGAGAGTAAGGAAGAGGGAGAATTTGTAAAAATAGATCTTTTGATGAAAGCTGTTGTTATCCTGTGAGTCCCCGCAATCCCCCTCACTACCACTAGGTTCAGTGAGAGCTTGGTAGGTATGCCTACATTGGGGGAAATACAGATCAGTGCCTGGCTCATGTCTGAGAAAGCAAAAGGGGCCTGTAAAGGCAGGATTAATGCCCACAGTTTATTGGGACAGAGGATGCATGAGTTGTACATGATACAGAAAAGGACCCAGCTGGAACCATTTTAAATCTTACCCCTGCATGCCTCCTGATGGAGTAAGAAAGCTCCAACAGTAAGGTTTATGTGGAATAAACCAGAGAGCCAAAGAGAAGGGAATGACAACTAGAGAGACAGAATCAATTACTTAAGTCATGGGAGTTATAAGTAGAGACCTAACACAGGAGTCCAAGAAGAAGCCATGGACATGAACATGGCAGGATTTAGCTACAAACCTCTGCCAGGCCCAGGGACTTCACTCAGAAGGTCCTATCTGAACTAGATGTATATTCAGTGGTTCACTGCTGTTATACTTTAAAAGACGCAAGTATGAATTTGTCAGGCAGGAAAGTGGTGGTTTAGCAAAACACTCACAGAGAAAACAGCATGTGGAAAGGCCTGAGATACTCAGACGCTTGTGGGGCGCAGTGTAACAGACGTGTGGGGCAATTGGGTCCTAATGCCAAGGCTTTTGTGATTGTACTAAGAAATTTGAATTTTATTCTATAGGCAAAAAGGAGTCTAAAGTAGTTTTTTAAGTCTGGAAATTATATGGTTAGAATTCTTTTGATAGATAACACTGGTAGCGCCGCAATGGGGAATTCATTATAATGAATTTCAGCAGGAAAGAAAATGGTGAGGAGCAAGCTATTGCAGTAAGGCACATGGGAGAAAAGGAAGCGGGTGGCAGCAAGGTGTGGCAGTGGGACCAGACAGGTGCAGCAGGGATCACAGGACTTTGTGAAATAGGAACCCAGGGAATTGATGGGTGAAGAAGAGGGAGGTTTCAAGGAGGATTCTGAAGATTGGTAATGATAATTTCTGGGAACCATCAGAATTTTTCTGTTTAGAAATACATAACTCTTTCATTTCAGACTCGTTAGGTATTTTCACATATACTTAAAAATACATGTCCTGTAGTAGCCCTAACTAAGAAGACTGTACAATAGGAGGAACAAAAAAAAAAGCTATCAAAATTTGAGAATAGCTTCTGGTCTAATATACATACAAAATAAATAACCCCAAGAACCACCAGGTGAATATTTTACCACTGTTTCAACACATTGTAAGCAAAACTGAAAAAGTCTGCCTAGAGCATTAAGAGATTCTACTAGCAATGGTTTCTAGCTTTTTATGATAAGCTACTCACGGTGTTTGCTTTTCCTGCCTTTACAATTATTTATATATTCATACTGATCCTACTGACTAAAAGAATAACATAAGTTAACAACAACAACAAAAAACTTTCCAAAAGAAAATCCCAATAAAAAGAGGTAAAATGCTTTTTAGGTAAATGAGGATTTACCAGTTTTCATTTGTTAATCTGCCTTCCTTCATAAGGTGAAGTACTAAAACAATTGATCTGACATATAAATGAAATGAAATGGAAATGGAAAATACTTTGTACAAAATGGAAATATAAAAATACTTGGCAGCAATTAGTCATATCAAAAGTCTTTTTGGTGGAAAAGAAAATTTGCTCATTTAGTGTGAGAAGCTGTCAGTCTAAGTGATATGTGGCACTGCAGGATTTAGTTAGACGACATGGCTGGATCCACAATTACCACTGCATTGCTCTTCAACATCATTCTCTACACACATACCATAAATCACAATTCATCAGAAATGGATATAAAATGGCTTAACAACAATGTGGGGAAAATGCCATGTTTTACTAATAATCCAAGAGGTTAATTTTTAAAGTGAAGATCCGATCAATGCAATAAGAAAATGTTTTGTTCATTTTTACAAAAAATATTAGTGCCGGGTATCAATGAGAATTGAGAATTGATATGGGATGTAAATTGTTTCAACTTGTCTTAGAAGACAATTTTGCAACACAGCTCTTGGTTCTGATACTCTACCTAAAGAAATGATTTATACTAGAGAAAAATACTTTAGCAAAAATGGCCCATTGTGATATTACTTATAATGTAACTAAAAGCAAATGTCCAATAGTTAAGATAAATTTCAGTAAATTTATTTACAGTTTGAATTATGATTATAAAAATGAGAACATTCTCATGTTATAATATTAACTAAAAAAAAAAAAAAACCTTGCATGCTTAATTATCTGATTCCAACATTGTAAAAAGGATATTTAAAATTGGAGGTGGGACACAATATACATGTAATAAGTAGTAGAATGGATATCTTTTTATTAATATTTTTAAGTATTTTCTATTTTTTATAATTAGCACTATTTTTAAAATACACATTTTGGAAATTATACCTGATATGCCTATTTACTTTCTAAAGATACTCAAAAGCTTTCAAAGTTATTTCCTAAAACAGTTTTCTAAAATATTGTAATGACTAAAAACACATATTTTCCATAACATTTAAGGATAGCATATTCTCCATAACATTCAAAGATAGCATATTCTTTCTTTTCATATATTAACTTCGTAAATTGTGGGAAAGAAATAGATGTTATAATTAATTAATCTCCATACCTTCAGATTATCTGGCAGTTCTGACCTCCCAGCATACCCAGGGTTCATTGTGATAAAGACAGCACATGTAGGGTCAAGTTTTAGTTCAGTTCCTTCAAATACTAGTAGCTCAGCACCTGCATTAATACCTGTGAGTAACGAGGAATGAAATGACTTAGCAATACCACGTGGAAACATGACTTGTGCCCTTTGTTCCTCTTACATTTCTTTAATTTTTACATAATGTGAAGACAGGCTAGCCCATTACCTCTTTGGATAGTAAGGATTTGTTGAGCAACCACAGATAGTACCTCCAAATCAATTCTGTTAAACTCATCAAAGCAAGCCCAGGCTCCACAAGATAACAGTCCCTGGGAGAAAAGAATAATGAAAATTTTCAACTTTATCGGATTGAATATTGCATTGAAATGTTACATTTTCACCCGATCTTTTCAAAGATTTAATACCCTATCAAGGAAATTGCTTATTCACCTTTATCTTTAAAGACAGCTTATTTTTTCATCAACAATTCATTATTCTGTGGGAATAAAGAGTTTGATCAATTGGAAAATCTTCCAATTGATTTTTTTATACTTTCTGTATTTTTTTAGTATTAAGATAGATGTAAACCTATCATTTCAAAGCTTTTCTTGCTTTTAATTTACAAGCTGATTTTATTTGCTTTTTCAATGTGGATGTTATAGAATGAATTATAATAATCCTCTAAATAAGATTATTTTGGTTGCCAATGAGATTGCTTTGTGGTTAGAGCACCTTAATAATTAACTATCATAGGTAGGGCATGGTGGCTCACACCTGTAATCCTAGCACTGTTGGAGGCATAGACAGGAGGATTGCTAGAGCTCAGGAATTTGAGACCAGCATGAGTATGAGTGAGAGCCCCTCTCTACTAAAAATAGAAAACATTAGCCAGGAGCTAATGGCAGGAGCCTATGGTCTGAACTACTCAGGAGACTGAGGCAGGAAGATCACTTGAGCCCATGTGTTTGAGGTTGCTGTGAGCTAAGCTGACACACTCTAGTCTGGGGCAACAGAGTGATAGGCTGTCTCCAAAACAAACAAACAACAAAAATAATCCAATTAGCTAACAGTTTAAGGGCCCAATTTGCAATTCTAACCGATAGCTGCCTCACAAATATGTGCCATTTGGTCATAAGAAAAAGCTGGAAAATTAAGCATTAGGAGTTTCATCTGAATTCATATTTACTTTTGTTTGTTTGTTTGTTTTGAGACAGAGTCTGCCTCTATACCCAGACTAGAGTGCAATGGCATCATCATACCTTACTGAAGCCTCAAACTTCTGGGCTCAAGTGACCCTTCTGCCTTGGCCTGGCTAATAGCTGGGACTATAGGAGTGCATCACCATGCTCAACTCAGATTTACTTTTTAAAAACATTACAAAATTCAACAAATATTTATTGAACATACATTTGATAATTACGTGTGTATGTGTTTTTCATTGACTACATTGTGTATGCCAGGCATGATTTATGGCATTTCATACATATCTTTTATACAACCAGACTAAGGCTGTACCATATGCGATGCTAACTAATCAGAACAAAGCCACACCACTGATTAGAGCTGGCCTTGGACTTGTACACAGTCCATTCATCCTTCTGAATGAACACTGAACAGGAACTCTATGCATGTCAAAGAATAGTACATTTTCTTTATTTAAAGAAGACACTATCTATGACTTTGACTTTTCATGCATAATTAGAAATTATAGAGAACAGAATTCTTAGGAAGTAACATATTCAAACAGTTACACAAAATGTGAGGTTCTTAATGGTAAGAACTCTGTTTTTCTAATTTTGCATCCCTATTTTTTTGCATAATCCTAACACAAAGAAGGTATTCATAATTAATAAACATCAATAATCCAATTAAATACTATTAAGCATATGAATCTAAATCAAAGAATTTAAAAATCATTATATAGATTAAAATGCTGAGTAAAATATTGCAAATATTTCCTTAAACATTTAGGAACAGAATGAGATGTACTACATGTAGAATCCCTTAGTTTTATTATTTATTTCTTAAAATAATCATTATAAAAAGGTTGTAAATCTTACAGAAGATGAATTAAAATGTTAATTGGTCATTCAAATGTTTTCTTGGTATTTTATTAATTATAATTCTAACCTTTCAAAATTCTTTTTCTAACTGTTTCAGCATCACAAATGTGGAGTAATTTTAAACTCCAGATCCATTATGTAATGATCAGGCCATATTTTAGTCAGAAAAAATTTATTGCATGGCTTAGAGTTGGTATATTCTATTTTGTTAGTTTGTTTTTAAAAATATTAACTTTTTCTGGAAAAATGTGGAAAAGAAAACATTATAAAATCTTTTTTCTTTTTTTTTTTATTAAATCATAGCTGTGTACATTAATGCAATCATGCTGGTTTCATATGCAGTTCGAAATATTTTCATCAAACTAGCTAACATGGCCTTCACGGCATTTTCTTAGTTATTGTGTTTAGACATTTATGTCCTACATTTAGTAAATTTCACATGTGCCATTGTAAGAACATTACAGAATCTTTAGAATGTACTTGAATATTACAATAAACATAAATAAATAAATAAGAAAGAACCTATAGTCACAGATGGATCATTTTGTGTTCACTGTGCCACCTAGCAGTTTAAGAAATAACAGGCTACAGCAACAAGCTGCTAAAATGACCAGATAACCACGGGTTTATCGTCAGGGACTTGGCATTTTTAATTCCAAACTAGCAATCTTGTATACTCTTGAGAGTGGGAATTTATGGGGCAGAGCCTGTGGCTCAAAGAGTAGGGTGCCAGCCTCATATGCCGAGGGTGGCGGGTTTGAGCCCTGGCCAAAAACTGCAACAACAGCAACAAAAAAAGAGTAGGAATGTAACTTAGAATAAGGGGGGAAAAAACCCACTAATTTGGTCTTTACAAATTATATGAATGTATTTAGTTTATAATCACAAATATCCTGAAAACATGTATATCTATTATGTATCAAAAAATTTTTTTAAAAAGAAAAATAGAACAAGGACTTCAAGCTCACTGAAAAAGATCCACTAGAATATGTTTATAAAAGTAAATTATTGAATCATAATAACTTGTTGACAATAAGATCTAGAGGTTTAATAAGTCTTTGTAGTTCCATAACTTTTACATGATGTAGTGTTTCTAAAACTATTATCTGCTCCAATGTACTTAAAAACCACCACTCTTTTCTGCCAGTAATAATGATCCATTAGAGGAGGCACTGAAAGTAAGCTCCTTCCCAAAGACTTTTGTTAAAACCTCCCTTTATTTGGGAATTATGAGGTAGGCGCTTCTATTTTTATTTTTACTTAAGATATAGTAAATATTTTACTTGCATTCAATTGTTTCATTAGAAATAGACTTCCTCTTTGATCCATTACCCTACTGTAGAGACATTAGAAATCAATTCAAACCTTAAAGAATTTTCCTAGAGCCAAATAATCTAATCCATCAGAGCAGTTGAAAACAACACATTGTTTGGCTACAGCTTTTGCCAAATCCTTGGTAGTTTCAGTCTTCCCAGTACCAGCTGGACCCTCAGGTGCTCCTCCAAGGTGCAAGTGAAGTGCTCCAAATAAGGTTCTGAAATTCATTAAACAAATCATCTTTGTTGAAATGTTATTTTTCTCATATACTAAGAGGAGGAAAAATTTCCACTGAAAACAAAATTTGCCATAATAATTTCTTCCTTCCCACTAACCAAAGTAAGATTTTGGAGTCCATTACTTTGTTTGTTATTATATTTTAATTATGAGCTGTAGCTACAACAAATTCAAAACAAACTCACTTTGGAAATTCAATGATGATTTCTGGTCAATATTGACAATAGAGATCAACTGACCCTGAACCACCTGATTTCCCTACTGTAAACATATAGAACTGTCAATTTAAAAAAAACCTAAATAATAATTTTAAAAATACATGACCATTTTTGAAAGAATGAAAGAAATTACCAATGCAGAAGAGATACAAAAATGGAGAAGTAATCGGATGATAAAAGATTGTTTTGAGATCTGTAGGTAAACACGAGCATATTTATGCTCATATAGAAACACAGAATAACCCTCAGAACTGAGCAAAGTGGGGGAGCTTGAATGGATTCACCTACGTAAATTCCAAAAAATTTGAAAGGCAGTCTGATTTATGGGAGAAAAAAATTAAAAGTCAATTAGGGAAGATGCAAGGAAACCCTTCATGGAAGGATTCATGAAAAACCTACATCATTTATGGGAAAAAGAGAGATCCAAATTTCCAATACCAATGGGCACATTAACCAATCTGAGAAATTAACGTTAAAATGTTATCCCAGACAAGAGAGAACTCTAGAGCCCTCCTGAGATGTAAATATAAAACTCCCTCTGGACACCTCTGACAAATGACAATAAGCAATACTGCATAAGGAAATAACCCCTACCAAAATAAGCTCAAGGGAGAGAAATCAGGGTTCGGAGTCACACTGGCTGTAGCAAAAGTAAATGAACAAAGGTCTTGAAGTGTTATTATATGCATGACATCTGTGCTCCTTTGTATCCTGATGTTCCACTAAAAGAGATTTTAAATATAAGGCAATAGACCCTAGAAAATTGTATGAGGGAAAAAAAGAAGGCAATTTTATAAAAGAGACAGCTTGAAATTCTATTTCTTTTAAAAATGCAATAATTGGACTTCTAAAAACTTAGTCAACATATTAAATAGCAGAATCAACAAAAGAGAATTGGAATTATGCACTGAAAATCACATAGAGAAATAGAGATAGAACAAAAGAAAACTTGAAGGCACAGAGGAAGGATGGAAGAAAATGGGGGAAAAGCAAAATTTAGACAGCAATGACTCAGAATTTTCCAGAATTAAAGAAAGACAGGAATTGAAAAAGGCCCCAGTAGAATAAATAATCCACATCTAGACTATTACAGTGAATAATAAGGAGAAAAAAATCTTCAAAATTACAGTAGAGATAAGCAAATTACCTACAAAGGGATAATAATTAGAATAACAAACTTATGCAGCAATAGTAATGGATGGCCAGAAGAATATAAAGGGCTGAGGAAACATTACAGTTCATCTATAGTTCTATACCTAGCTAATCTATCATTTAATAATTGAGTAAAAACAAAAAAGGACACATTTTTATGAAAGACTGATAGAGCTACTTACACAGCCTTACTGAAACATCAGACCTACTAAGAAGAAAAATAAATCAGAAATAAGACCAAATAAAAATAAGTGATGAGTAAAGAAAATGAAAAAAATGTTTTAGTAAACTTACATAAATATTAACAGGAAAAATATGTAAAGCTATATTAAATAAGGCTCTTTCTGTCTCAGAATTTTTACTAAAGCATCAGGCTGAGAACAATAAATATTATATCATACCTTATGGACAGTGAAATTGGACTTGCACATCACCTGTCATCAGGGAATAAATACATAATAAAAAGTGAATAGGAAGATTATAAATCAGAGGCCAGGTGTGAGGATTTCTTTGGAAAGAGTTGGTAGTGTGTAGTGTTTTTTACTTTTCTCTGTATGGTGGCAGAAAGAGCACCAATTTTCCTCTCCCAAGCTAAAGCTAACTGAGGGACCGTCAGAAAACTACCCAGAAAGCCTGGCATACTAATCTGCACCCTGAAGTTTGTAGAACATGGGAACTGAGAGCTGATTCATAGCCTAAAATGTATCAAGTCAAGAGGATGCTTACAGCATCTCCTGATGTCAGAGCAATGTCAGGGAGAGAGTGTTGTTCTTGGGATGATTCGAAATGCTTAGGTTAGGGCCACAGTGGGGTGGAGAGGTTTGTTGAAGCCTGTCTAAGCCGAGAGTTCACAGTGAATCTTCCCTGGTAGTGTGGGAAGCCACATTTGCCATGGCCACAATTTTGCTGACTCTTCAGCTAGGATTACCAAGGTGGCCAGGCACTTTTAAACAGGTGAACAATTAAGTTTCATGGCTCAAAGTCCAAAAGGGACATTAAAGGAACTTTAAGCCTTACTATTTAAAAAAATAAATTTATAATTCTAATCTTTCTCTAGGAAGAAATATAATATAAAACTGTCCTTCAGTTTATGGGTGTCCAATACATGTTATCAAATGCCTATTTCATGTCAGGAAATGTGTTGGTGCTAGAGGTAGAGGAAAAAATAGGGCGCTATCTTTGTCTATGAAAAGACTACAATAAAGAATATATAATATATAATATGTAATTTCAATCCATTATCATGAATGCTGAGACAGAAGAAGATATCAGGTATTATGGTAATTGCTGGGGAGAAATTCTAAATGTAGGTAGGAATGCCAGAGAAGGCCATGTAGAAGAGGTGAAGTCCTGAAGGATTAAGTAGGAATGAAGTCATGTTTACTAAGGAACAAAAGGAAGAAGAACTTGCCAGGAAAATGAGACAGTATGAGCAAAGGTGCAGAGTGAGGGAGTGAGAGAAGAGTTTGGTGTTACTGGAAGGTAGTGCAATGGACAGATAATGTTGGTTCTCAGATGCTACCTTAGAACGTAACAAGTGGGACTATGTGTAAGTAATGAGTAGGGTGGTGCTATTAGAGCCAACCAGAAAAAACAGCACTGGGTAGAATCCTTCTCTCCTTCCTCTCATGCTGGCTATTCTGGCCATTTGAAGGGAATATGCCAAAATTTCTGATTTCTCTCTATCCTGAGGAGGTCAAATCCTGCCATTAATAGAACCCTGTTTAAATAGTAGGAAGGGTCACTGTGTGGCTTTCACTCCCCATATGCAACTGGTGAGTTGTATCCACAATTATTCTCTTGAATGCAGCTCTTCACTCACATAGAATGCATGCTTAGCTGTAGGGAGAAGAAAAGAAGTTCACCCTAAGTCACCCTAAGGTGACATTCTTCAGTCTAGATTATGGTTGAGAGCTTTGAATTGAGGATCAGATACTTGCTTAGTCATTCATAAATTGATACTTTATTTTTCATTATTTTAGCTCTTTGGGTGCTCTGGAGTGAAGAAAGATATAGACTCCAAATCCCTAACACATTTCTAAAATAAAATCAGATCTTTGATGAAGAAAGGGCAGGGGAAGTGGAGCAAGATAGCGGCTAAGTAAAAGCTTCCCTGTAACTGGGCACAGTAAATCTGGGGAGATAAGATTCCAGGCATCTCTGGATGGTGGGATCTGCCTATAATCATCCCTTTGAGGATACAGGGAATCAGCAAGGAACTTCTGGACCCCAAGAGGAGGGCAAAAATAGCGGAAAACTGGCAAGCAGTTGTGTGTGTTTGATTGACCTAAACCCGCTGTCAGCCATAAGTACAAGCAACAGTGAGACTACAAAATGGAAAGGCCTTACCTTGAACTGTTTCGGTGTTTTTAGACTTGGCACTCAATTCAACTGCCTTGGGGAGAGCTTAAGCAGGAGTGTGAAGAACTTTGGGCATTGTGTAGGGCCCCAGACTGAGCTGCTGAGCTGGACGAAGCTAATAGTGTTCAGCTGTGGGCCGCAGGGAGTCAGTGTGAGAGAACTGCCCTGGCAAACCCTGCCCTCAGGGCCACAGAACAAGTATCAGGCAGGAGCTAGTAACCTAGTGACTGAGCAACCTAAAGGTGGGGACTGAGCTGCCTTACATCCTTAACCCTCAGGGGCAGAGTGAGACCAGTTTTGGCACACTGGAGACTCGCACTGTTGCCCTGGGTAGAGTGCCGTGTTGTCACAGCTCATAGCAACCTCAAAATCCTGGGTTTGGCGCCACCCGGACCTCCATAAAAGCTGAGCCACAACCCCCGACCCGTGACCTGCACCCGCTGGGCCTCCGCATGCCCTGACCAGGAACTGCAGGAGAGGTGCAACCCTGCATCCTCCTTCCGGTTCCCTCCTTGCCTCCACACCACCCACTTGTCTGGCCAGGGATTCTGGTAGCCGCATGTCCTCCAGAGCCCATCCTGCCTCTGCACAGAACCCTTCTCCTGGCCAGAGACTGCTGGAACCTTGGGCTCTCTGTGCCAAAGTCCCTGGGTGACAGGCACTCCCAGAACCATGTGCACCACTCCCTGCGCTGTTGCTAGATCTGGTGTGTCACACTCCAGAGCTGCTTCCACAACCAGAACCCTGTGGCTGGGGAAGCCCCAGATAAACTACACAGGGTCACTACCTGCAAAGATCCAGCAACAATAGAGTGATCCCGCTGGGGTCAAATCTTGGAGAGACACCTCCCCAACTCTGAGGACGGCCAGAGGCAATGGTGAAAAACAATCATGAAGCGAAATCAACAAAAAAACTCTGGCAATATGAATAATCAGAGTAGATCAACTCCCCCAAGGACCTACTGGGGGCTTACACAGCACAATATCCCATGAAAAAACAAATAGCTGAGATGTCAGAAATAGAATTCAGAATCTGGCTAGCAAATAATAAAAACTTAGAATTCTAAGCAGTAACCCAAAAGATATCTCAAGAATTCAACAAATTCAAAGACCAAATGACCAAAGATTTTGACACATTGAGACAAGAAGTTGAATCCCTCAAAGATCTGAGAAATACAGTAGAATCCCTCAGTAACAGAATGCAGCAAGCAGAAGAAAGGATTTCTGACATTGAAGACAAAGCTTTTGAATGCTCCC
>CAUYPK010094338.1:0-27024 GCA_963574355.1 Loris lydekkerianus
GCAAGGCCCGGCCTGAAACTGCCTCTACCTAGATACAGCCAATGTGGTACCATGCCACTGGCCCGACCCTGTCACTCACCTCTTCCCCCGCCTTCTTTCCCTGCCCCTTCTCCACAATAAAAAAAAAAAAAAAAAAAGAAATATTTTCACATACATAATATTATGATGATGAAAACCCTGCTGATGTCATCATATTAAAATAAACTTTACAGGATTTCAAGAGAGGGAATATTTGTTCATTTGTTAATTCACTCACTCAAACATCAACCAAGCACTTAGTAAGTGACGAATGTGTGTCAAACCCAGCTCTGAAAAGGGGTTCAGTCTTAGGGAGCATAAACACTAGTGGGATGGATGAGTGAAGAGATGATTGTGCACCCATGTACCCAAGTGACTGATGACTGATTATGAAATATTTGGAGAAATGATTTTGTACTCCAAAGACCTACTTTAGAAATATAGCACTATGAATACACAGCTGTCTATTTCATAACATTTCATAAATAGTAATGTAGGACCTAGAAATTTGTAGTACAAATGCTGCAGTGTTGCAGGAGAAAATCATAAGATTTTCAGCATAAGATTTTATATGATACAAAAAAATTACCTAGTATCATATTAGAAGAATGACTGAAGAATGTAGGAGATATTTAGAAAGAAATATATCTAGCAGAAAATCTACTAAGGGGCTTCAAAACACAATTATAAAAAAATAAGAGGGAAAAAAATAAAACTAAGGGGAAATCTGAAAATAACTATAATTAAAATAACTATCTTCAATGTACGTACATGTGAACATGTGTATACACGTGAACCTTTTTAAACATTTTTTATTTATATGCTTATTTTTTTCTGTACTTAGGGCATCAAGAAAGCATAGTCATGTCAGGACCAAATAAAACATCAACACAAATTATTATTATTTCAATATCTCCCTTAAAGTTCCTCTATTTCTGTGAGATACTAATATCTTTCTCTGACACAATATATTTCCTATTTGCCCATTGAAGAAAATCCCAAAATGACTATGCAGAAAAAAAAAAACTTCCCATTCAAAATAATTTTTGAGTAAGTTCATTTAATTTATTTTATTTGCCACAATGATATTTAAATAGGCAAGTTGATATATGAGATAAATATTAATAATGTGTCAAACAATTCAATAATATTTTTAAAGCTGAATTGGTTACATTATAAGAGAATAGGGTTTTTGTTATTGTCATTGTTGCTTCTTTAATAAAAATTGTTAATGTGAGACAATGAGTTTTAAACATTCTTTCTTACATCATATTAAAAACAATTAGAATTCAGCTAGGACTACCATGCAAGAAGGGGTTTGAAAAATGAGTCCATAATTGAAGAAATTCAGGATTTTACTTAAGAAAGGACATAATGTAATTAATTTCCCAAGGAAAATTCCTAACAAAAGAGCTGCTCTCATTTTTCTTTTAAAGTTTTTTACTTATAAAATTTAGATGAAAAAAATGACAAATTAATGGGTGTAAATATAGATAATATCTACTACTAAAAGGAAAAATGTGAGCTTTTACTTTTTGGTTAGATTTCCCCTTATCAACATCTGCAAAGCCAGCTTCATGGCCTTGTTTCTTAAACTATATATGATGGGATTCAAGGTTGGGGGTATCATAGTATAGAACAGAGAAATTATGATGTTAGAAAGAGAAAGGGATCCTGAAGTTGGCTTCAGATAAGCAATGAAACCAGCAGAAAGAAATAATACTACCACTACCAGGTGTGGAAAGCAAGTGGAGTAAGCTTTTGACTGGCCTTCTCTGGAAGGAATCTTCTGGACAGTGGAGAAGATACAGACATAGGTAATAATGATGAATATAAAACAGAAGAAATCCAAAACCACATTAATGAAGATGGGCACAATTTCTCTTATTAAATTTTCTGAACAAGAAATGGCTAATAGCTGGGGGATGTCACAGAAGAACTGGTAGACCAGGTTGGAATCACAGTAAGACAAGGAAAAGGTACAAGCTGTGTGCATCGCAGCTATCAGACCCCCAAACAGCCAAGACACAGATGCTGTCTGCACACACATGCTCCAGCTCATGATGACTTCATAGTGCATGGCAACATATCTGTCGAAGGACATCACTGTGAGGAGGAGCAGCTCTGCAGATGCGGAACAAAGCAACAGAAAGACCTGGGAAATACAGCCAAGGAATGAAATGGAGTTGTTGTTTATCAAAGAATTGGCAACGGATTTGGGGGCTGTGACTGAAATAAGACAGAGATCCAAGAAAGATAAATTCTTCAAGAAGAAATACATGGGAGTATGGAGATGACGGTCCAAAGTTGTGATTATGATAATAAGCACATTTCCCACCAGGGCGCACAGGTATATCAACAAGAAGAGCACTGAATGCAAAATGTGCATCTTTGGATTGGTAGAAAACCCCATGAGGATAAATTCAGTCACAATTGTGAGATTTGTCATTATTGGAGGAATAATCTGTAGAAAAAGTGGAGACTGGAGTGAAATATCAATATCCAGTATTGAAATGCTAAATATATTTATATATTATATACACACATATTTTACTGAATACTGAAACAGGTATTTATATATAGTTTAGACATGCACACACATATATTCAAACATGGTCATCACATGTCTCTCTACAAAGAAAATTTATTCTTTTTTTTTTTGCTTTTTGAGACAGAGTCTCACTATGTCACCCTTGATAGAGCACTGTGGAATCACAACTCACAGCAACCTCAAACTCTTGGACTTAAGAGATTCTTTTGCCTCAGCCTCCCAAGTATCTGGGACTACAGACAGCCACCACAATGCCTGGGTACTTTTTTTTGTTGTTGTTGTTGGAGTTGTCATTGTTATTTTAGCTGGCCCAGGCCGGGTTTGAACCCACCAGCCTGGGTGTGTGTGGTCAGCACCCACTGGGCTACAGCACCACCAGAAAATTTATTCTGTCTATTCCCAAACAGAGCATTGATCACTATTTTGTGTTATTAAACCCATTTAGTTTCAGTTTACATAAATGTGTCATAATACTTCATACCTTGATAGGTACTGGAAGATTGAATAATTTCCTTTGACCTTAGGAAAGCATAACAAAGTTTTCCTTACCATCCTTCCTGAAAATTCGAATTGAAAACCAATGATTGTACATCATGACATAGTCTTTCTTTCCCTACTTTCTTTCTTTCTTTTCTTTTCTTTTTTTTTTTTTTTTTTTTTTTTTGAGACAGAGTCTCACTATGTCACCCTCAGTAGAGTGCCATGGTGTCACAGCTCACAGTAACCTCAAACTCCTGGGCTTAAGTGATTCTCCTGCCTCAGCCTCCCAAGTAGCTGGAACTACAGGCACTGGCCACAAAGCCCAGCTATTTTTTTTGTTGAAGTTGTTTAGTTGACCTGGGCCAGGTTCGAACCTGCCACCCTTGATGTATGTGGCTGGTGCCTTAACTATTGTGCTACAGGTGACAAGCCTCTTTCCCTACTTTCTTTCCCAAGAGGAACACCACTTCAGATTCAACATACTTTCCAAGAATTTGAATAATAAACAATTCTAAGACACAACTAGTACAGACCTTCCTCTATCTGGTCTGTAAAATCTTTAACCTACTTGCTGTCTACAAAAGATTCAGTTTTTGCAGATGTTCTTATATTTAAAATTTTTAACAAGAGATTGAGCTAATGATGCTTTTTTTTTTAACTTTACAATTTGTGATCTTGTGCCTGTAATTCCATAGGACACACATGATATTTACCATAGGTATGAGAGACCCTACAAAATATGAGTTACGATTGTTAGCCTCATCTTCACTAAATTATTCACTTTTCATTTGGAATCCTCCCTTTGACTCTTTGACATTTTCCCCATATCTGCTAAGGTAAAAAATAGTTGTTCCCACAAGCATTTTTCCCCTTCCCTTTTATCCTATCCACAGTTCCACTACTACAATACATGGCCTTACATATCACAATGTAAGCCTAAGCATATCCCCATGTTTTCATGTCTACATCATTGCCTGTTCCCCTTCCCTGTGTCCTTCTATTTCTCTTAATTAGATCATGGCAATGTCTTGTACCAGAGGAGGAGAGTTTCCACATAACTAGAACAAAATTCAGATGGTCTTAGTGTTAAAACTGATTTCCATATCTCTCTGTCTCTTCTAGAATGAGGGAAATACAATGGCCAGGGGAAATTGCCTCAAAGATAGTGGCTTTAGTGATTCTGTCTGACTAAGCTCTCTGTCATTAATATTTTAGGGGCTAAAATGTATAGCATAGCTTTTTGCAAAATAGTTTACATTATTATTTTTAAGTGCAGTCTTAAGTTTCTTCCCTCATTTATTTCTAGCTACCTTTCATTCATTGTTGTGATTTGATTTAATATTTAATACATGTTTAGCTTAGTGTGCTAAAAGCTAAAATACATTAGTAAAAATTACAAAACTTAACATTCATCACATATACTCGTAAACCAAGATGTTACAATATGCCAAAGGTATTAGAAACTACAATTTTATTTGGGAATATTTAAAATTTAGGAGAAGAAAAAAGTAATATCTTTCTCCATTGAAACTCATCCCCAGAAAAAGCCATTCTTTTACTTTCAATAATTTGAACAACAGATAGTATCTCTTCAAATTGTATTAATTTTTATTATTTACTAAATGAGAATTTTAACCTGTTTTTCTCAACAAACCTAAGGTAAATTTTAACTCTAAAATCTCGTAAATCTAAAGAGTTTTCTTCTAAAAAATAACTTAACTTATATACCTCCAGTCTGGTGCATAAAGTTTTCAGCAGCTGTCTGAGGCTTGCTGCAAATGAAATTATTGCTGATCACAATAATAAAATGATACTATAAAATTTCATTTCAATACAGACAATAACATGTGTTGATTCTTCTGAAAATTGATATGATGCCCCAAAACTCTGACTTTATGAATATGTAAGTAGGCAGAAATAGAGTCCCTGCAGAGTTTGGCAATATTACCCCTGTTGCTTGTCCTCAAAGGGCTTGAACATTATCCAAGAATTGCAAGGTGCCTTGTTCCAAAAGGAAAATAGTGCTGTCTCCACCGACTTGCTTAATTGGTATCTGTCTATAATGAAATCTTACTGAGTGATTAGTGCAATTAGTATTTCATATGTTTATTTCATTAGTGATTTGCACATCTATGAGCAGAACTAGAATTAACCCATGTTTTTAATGTTTTCTTTAATTCATTTATTGAGCATCTACTATAGGCTAGATGCATCTGTTGGCACATTTCAGTAAAAACAATGCAATGAGTCAAATTATTCGTATAAAGGTGGATGGGATGTCATTGTTTCAAAACATGAACATCTTCCAGTTGTTCCTTGAAGAGGTAGAAATTTATGATGAACAAAGGAAAGAACTGTCTCTGGAGATGGGAGCTGATCCATGCTGAGTTCAAGGTGGGGGAATAACAGGTGAACTTTGGGGTTCCCTGAAGTCTCAGGAAAAGACTGCAAGATGAGTAAAGGAGAAAGTGGCAAGCAGTATCAGGGGACACTGCTGGTCACAGGGAATAGTTAATATTTACTATGAGTGAGAAAAAAAAAACATGGATAATTTTGAGTAGAGGAGTGGCATGATCAGACTTATATTTGAACCTTTTTGTCTATTTTAATATCCATTTATTTCTATTACCTATATTTAAGAATATGACATAGTTTTGATATGCATATACATAATGAAATAACTAAGGTCAAGCAAACCAATATATCTATCACCTCACATAGTCACCTCACATAGCTAAGAACATCCACAATCTATGCTGAGCTATTTTTTCAGTATATAAGAAAATATTAACTGTGGTCCTATGCTGGGTATACGATCTTTAGACTTACTCATACTACATAACTGCAGGCCTGCATCACTGATCTGCATTTCCCCATTTCTTTCCACCTTACTCTAGTAAGTACCACTCTGCTCCCTATATTTGAATTTTTCAGGATTCCATTTGTAAGTGAGATCATATGTTTGAAAATATATTCTGATATTCTTTGGAGGCTCATATGGTTTGGACCTTTATTATGGTAATGTAGTATATCACATTTATTGATTTGGATATGTTGAATTACCTTTGAATCAAAAAGAAAAATTTCAATTGATTATGATGAATTATTTTTTAATGTGCTGTTGAATTTGGTTCACTTTATTTTGTTGAGGATTTTTGCATTGATGTTTATTGGGGATGTTAACCTACAATTTTGCCTTTCTTGCAGTTTCCTAGTCTGCCTTCAGTGTCAATAACATTGGCTTCAAAATTGGTTTTGTAAGTATTCCTGTCTCTTTAATGTTTGGGCAGATAGTAAGAAGCATTAGTGTTAGTTCCTTTCTGAAGATTTTGGTAGAATTCATTCATGAGGTTATTAGTTCTTGAGTTTTTCTTACTTTATCTTTTGGAAAAAAAAAAAAAAAAGAACTCTTGGTTTTGTTGATCTTTTCTATTATCTTTCTAGTCTATGTTTCATTTATTTAAGTTCCAATATTTGTCATTTTCTACCCTCTATTAACTTTGGGCTTAGCTTGTTCTTTTTAAGTCATTGACATGTAATGTTATGTTTTTAATTTGAGATCTTTCTCCTCTTTTTTATGTAGGTGTTTCTGTTATAAACTTCCCTGTTTAGAACTGTATAGCTACATCTTACAAGTTATGATATGTTGTTTTTTTTTGTTAATTTGTATCAATATATATATTTTATTATTATTATTATTAAATCATAGCTGCATACATTAATATGATCATGGGGCATCATACACTAGCTTCACAGACCATTTGACACATTTTCATTCCAATAGTCAACATAGCCTTCCTGGCATTTTCCTAGCTACCGTAGCATGACATTTACATTTCACATTTGCTGAGTTTCACCCTTACCATTGTAAGATGCCCCGTAGGTGACCCCGTGTTCGTTTTCTTCAGGAGCTAGGTTATAAGTCATAGATGACATTCATGCTTGTATGTTTTGATTTTCTGCAAGATTTCCAAGAAGTGAGCAAAGTACTGCTAGCACTCACAAGCCACTTCTCTACGAGGTGCTGAGACTTCGCAGCTCATCTTTTCTGCTTCTGTGTCACTGCTATTGCCTTGGCCAAGGTGCCAGCCATCAGTTATGGCCAATGCTTGTTCCTCTGCCAATGGGTCTTCTCTAGAAGCATCTTGGGAACAAGGAACTGAGAAAACGTATAACTCTTTACATTATTTTTTTGAAAACAAAATGATTTTTCCTCTAATGGTATTAAGAACATAATCCAAGATGGCTCTATGTCACTTGGTAGAATGCCATCACTCTGACAAATGTCTTCATTGTCTAATCTGAATATTTTCCCAAATTGATGTTAATGAAGAGAGTAGATATGTTCCAATAGTAAGAATTCATTTTGCTCCAAATGTAAACAAGGAGAGCTGATAGATTTGTGATCTAAATTCTCCTGGTCATAAATTGCCTGCACTATTCCTTTTGACCTCCCCTTTTTTTTCTTGTTCTGTCTCTTGCTACCACGGGTGGGTTTTAGGAACGTGTAATAAAGGCAGCCTCCAGAGTTTTGCCATTATTTTGACAACTTATTACTGTGATTCTGAGATCTCAAAAACAAAATAGCAAGGAGGTGAGTTTGTTAGAGGAGGACAAAATATCTACATGGTGTCTGTATTTTAGGACTATTTGCTGCGGTTTGGTCTAGGTGAGTTTGTTAGAGGAGGACAAAATATCTACATGGTGTCTGTATTTTAGGACTATTTGCTGCAGTTTGGTCTAGGCCCTGCCTGCCCCACCTGTAGCTCAGCTCCCACCACACTCCCAGGTATTGCTCTGGCTTCTTTCAATTCCTAGAACCGCACCAGCCCCTCCTGCTGCATGCATATGACTGGAATATTCTCCCTCTGCTCTCTGCCTTTCCCCCCTTTCATGTATAGGTGACTAACTGTTTTTCTCAGATCAAGCTTAGTTATTACTTCCCTAGTTAAGCTTTCCTTAAACTCTTAATTGGGGTAGAATTTCCCATTTATAAGCTCCCATATTACAGTTATTGCTCATTTACAAGACTTATACTCTCAGTTTTAAATTTATTTGGGTTTATCATCAGATTAATGTTATCTGATTAATCTTTCTCTTATGAAAAATGAATCATTTTACTAAATGAATCATGAGGACAGAGATGGCATGTGTTTTGCTCTTTGTTACATCCATACTGCCTGGCACAGAGCAGGTGTTCAGTAAGTATACAATGCATGAATGAATGAATGAATGGATGGGTGAATTTGAGAATTTTCTCTGAGAAAGGGCGTAAGATACCACTATTACTGGATCTTCTATAGATTTCTCCCATATATAGTACTTGTCTACTTGCTAATGAGTGTCTGCTATTACTTGAAAAATGATAAGGGTATCTGGATTTATGGATTGGGCTTTATTTTTTGCTCAGGATGTATTGTGGAAATGCCTCTGTGATGAGGTTTAGCAAATGCTTTCTTGAAATATTTGTAGAACCAAAGTGAGGTCTCCGCTTGTATTTTTCTTGAATTGTACTTTTAGCTACTGATTTTTTTCCTCAAGGATTTAGATAATGGAGAATTTCCTTTAATCTTTATCTCAGACCTCCCTCTCAATTCATAATAGTGATCAACGCAATTCAATATATTAAGTGCCAAGCAATGCAAATTATAGAAAGCACGAGAAGTTGGAACAAGGAGGAATGAACTTCATAACTAATAAAGTCGTTTTAAAGGAGTTTTTCTGATTAAAAAAACATTTATAAAATGAATTTAGGATGTTAAGTTCAGATAATACAAGGTAATTTAAACAATGAAGATGATCCAAGGAAGACTCGAAATGATTTTGTATAACTACAGCTAACTCAAATGGGCCATAGATTATGTTGTTTTAACCTTCAGGCATATGTTGCAGACAAAAAAAAAAAAAAAAAAAAAAAAGCCGCCTTACTCAACATCCTCTCTTTTTGAGTATTCAAGGTCTCTTTGCCTAGTTCTGTCCCGAGTAGTCAAAGTCATTTCAGCTCTGGCACTGTCTTGTGAAGCCATGTGGCCTACTCTAACGCATCATTGCCACTGTCACTGACTCAGAAAAATGAGCATCCGAAAGCCTATAGCTCCCTTAGCCTGAAAAATTTGGCAGTTTTAGGCCCAGGGTACTCCAAAATTTGTACGTTTTCCTCCGTTTTCTGGCCTGGCACTTAAACACTTAGGACTTCATGAAAAGTCATAGAATGATTTGTGGCTCTGAGCAAATGATTAAAAAAACTGGTCCAGAACCTCCTCAAAGACCACAGGGGAAGGGGAGGTCAAAGTTAAGCTCAAAGCTGGGAGCTTGTCTCCGACTAAACGTGCACCCCCAGTACTGCCTCAGCACCCCCAAGGAGAAAACCCAGGGAGCTCCCCCGTTGGCCACAGCTTGCAGGTAAACGGCCTTGTTATTTTGTCTCCTTTTGTTCTATCCGGTTGCTGTGCCTTCCTTGTACAAACAAGTGCTTATGCTAATAGCAAGATATAACCCAGCCTTAAAAAGGGTGTAGTGATCAGTATCCATCATCTTTCCAACTGCCTTGTCACTACATCAATTAATACAATTGAGCAAAAAATGTCAGGGGCCTGGTGGAAAAACCTTTTCACAGCCTTCCAGGGGGAAGTTTACCTCCAGCTTTTTTTTTCTTGCATTAGCTCCTGTCATCTACAAAACAACAGAACCCAGTGGTGTCAATTATATTTGATTGACTGAGTAAAGCACACACACAAATAAGCGAAAACAATGGACACAAAAATCTATATATGACTCCCCTTGTCAGAGGGAGTGCTTGTCTTCTCCATTTTCATGTGGCGGCACGGTGTCCTGCTGCTCCCGGCTTAAATGTTTCCTTCAGCCCCCAAACTATCACCAATTAAGTTAGCAGGGTCTTCAAAGGTGTCAAACGACTCCCTAGGCAATCCGCTCTAACTGCTGTTCAATAAATGAGGTCTAATTTATCAGTTTAACTTCACTCCTAAAAACCTAATGCTTCACAGTGCTGGGGCTCCATTTACTTACAGTGAGAGGCGCTGCCACGGGACCAGGGGCGAAAGTTATGGCGCATCTCCTAACAACCAGCACACTTCGTTGGGTGCATTTTTCTTTGCTATTTTCTAATTTCAATGTATACTTTCCAGGTTTGTCCTTTCTTGCACTGACTTTGCACACTTGTGTATGCGAACTCAGCCTGGGCCAACTTAAAACTGAGTCTGGGCTCCCTTTGAGCTGACAGTTTTCATAACTGTCCAGGAGAAGCTTTGTCATGTCATACCTTTATGTTGTGGCTACATACAGGCTCACATTCTAAGAAAGTTGGGAGGTTAACTTTGGCATGAGAACAGGAGTTAAGGCGCACTCAGATTCCCTACATAAAATGGATGTACGGGAACTCTTATGATTAAATAAATTAAATAGGTACAGATTTGGCAAAGGGAACAGTTAAGCAGAAAGTCTTACAAATAAACAAACCAGAAATTTTAATTAACAGTTCATGAGTGGAAATCATTCAGATCCATCTTCTTTTACATGGCGAAAGAAGGTATCATTTAAAACTCGAATACAGTATTCACATTAGAACTAAGGCTCCTAATTAATACATCTTAATTTCAAAAAAGGACAATGAATAAGGTAGGCCAAATTGTTTTGATAGATTTGGACAGAGTTAGATGGAGACTTACTGAAACAAAAACCAAACCAAACCAAGCCAAGCCAAAACAAAACAAACAAAAAAATCCCTTGTAAGAATATTTGTTTATATGCAGAGTAAAGCTGGGCATGAATGGGCAGAGTCATTTTTTTAGCAAGATAGCTGCTGTGTGCCTGAGTGTATGGTGACTGCAGAGATATTTTCATTTTAATGCGAAGACATGACATTTGCAAATATTCCTAAATTTGGGGCTCTGAGTTGGCGAAGGATTAACTAGAATTTGGATAGAAATCACATCTACATCATTCTGGAGGCTCGGCATTTTTCCATGACCCTGAAATACTTTTTAGAGACATTGACTCCACAATGATATGTACTGGGGACAAAATTTTATTATTATTTTGCTTTTTCTGCTGCCTTTGCCCTAATCCACCAGAGGAATCCATCTGCTTAAAGGAAAATTAGGATTTGGAAAGAAAACCAGTAGAAAGAAGATTTTCTTTAGCTCCTGACATACATGACCGAATTTTACAGTGGAAGCACAATCACATAAAGCAGGCTTGGGATGGTATGTTAGGGATTTTATTGTTTCCCCTTTTGCATATCAATGACCAGGAGAATCCGGCCCACCAGGCCCTGCCATGCATGGAGGAAATTCCCACCTCTCATGATAGCTAGAAATGTTCTATGGTAGCATGCATAGGAGAAGACAAGAAAAGATTTTTCTCTGTTTTCCTGTCTTTTGTAAGATAAAACTGTGGGAGAAAGAGAACATTTGAAGGGCTGAGTTTCCTACTCTGTGCTTTTGCCAGGAGGGAGGGGACATGTGGGATGAGTGAGTATTGCGTAAGGAAAGAGGGCTCTCAATGGAAAAGCACCATCCTCTGTAAAATGATTTGGAGAGGTTTATCCTGGGTCAAATTTGAGGATCCTGACTCAGAGCCATGCCCAAGAAACCTTAAGCAAGTGGACTCATTGTGGCAGGGTTAGACTTTGTTTTATATATTTCAGGGAGATAGGAATTACAAGTAGGGTCATAAAGCCAATATGTGGAAGGCATACATTGGTTTGGCCTAAAAAGGTGGGACATCTCAAAGAGGGGGCTCACAGGTGATAGGTGGGTTTAAAGATTTTTTCAGTTGACAATTGGCTGAAAGAGTTGGGCTCTTTCTAATATGCATTTGTAGACCAGGAGTCAGCAAGCAGGAATGCTGGAGTTAAGAGAAGGGTCTGTTACTCAGAGACAAACTACAGGACATATGCCCCCACTCAAGTGGATTGCTGTGTATACTGAGGACCTGCAGGTATATAGCCTTAGGCTTGTGAATCAGTCACAAAGCACATGCTAAGGAGGCAGGAAGCATGATGAGGCATGTCTGGTCTCCTTTCTCATGGCTAGCAACTCAGTTTAGGGATTCCCTTGGCCAAGGTGGGTGGGGCAGTCCAGTCAGTCAGCTGCTGGGGGGGCGGGGGGAGGAGCTTAAGATTTTATTTTAGGTCACATGGACAAGTAAAGAAATTTAACTGGGAGTGGCACCTGTGGCTCAAGGAGTAGGGTGGGCCCCATATACTGGTGGTGGAGGGTGGGAGGTGGTGGCAGGTGCAAGCCTGGCCCCAGCCCCCCAGCCAAAACTGCAAAAAAAAAAAAAAAAAAAAAAATTAACTGGGTGGATGGCATGATTGGCTGGAGGGAGTCAACTGTCTTGACATTTAGTTTTGTCAAAATACCCTCACTTTCTAGCTCTAGTCCATTCTTTCTCTGGTAGAAGAATTGGGTAGGACCTGATCCTAGAGAGTTTGAAGAACTGGACAGATTTGTAGTCAGACTCTAGCCCATAGGAACATGGTGAAGATTGACTTTTAAAAACCAACTTGTAGCCTTTCAAAGATGATGAGCTAGACCTGGGCTTCCCAAACTTTAATGGGCATACACATACCATGAAGATCTTGTTAAAAATGCACATTCTGATTCAGTAGTGGACGAAGCTCAAGATTTTGTATTTCTAACAAATCACTGGTGAGGCAGACAGTGCCAGTGCTCCATTGAAAAGCAGGTAAGTAGAGGACCACTGAGCATTTTTAGCAAGCTTTCTCTGACCTTCTAATACTCAATTTGCATTGTGAATTATGGCACTGTGAGTAAATCAGTGTTATGCAACCTGCGGGATGGGTTCTACCTTCTTGCCTTTTTTGGTTGTGGAGAGTAGGGTTCAGTGGAAGAGAGAAGTTGCTGCAGATTCTTTCTATATGTTACTGGCTCCACTATTATATATGTGGAGCTTTTCCTGCACATAGATTCTCCTAGACAAGTGTCAGAACTGTAGGGGTGAATATATAGATAGCACCACACATAACTGAAGATTAGCCGATCAGCCAGGTTGTACCAGCTGAGCCCCATTGGGATGGAGATACCTGGAGCTGATGCCCTGGCCACTGTGCTAGGAAAGAAGGGTGAGAATTAGAGAGTGACAAGGAACTTGGTGTTTTAGTCTTTATTTTATAATTTTACTTATGCATATTACCATTTAATGTCTTCAAGATAATTATTAGAATATTTGGATCTTCCTGGATTTTAAAAATTAGTTTTGCTAGTTTCCAGGGGTCATTATGTATACATGACATAATCTCACTCATGTCTAGTTTTCAGTTGTAGCAAAAAGACATTGGAAACTTCTGATTTATATTGAAGTGAACATTTCAAAAACTTAAAACTTACCTCACTTGAAACTCTTGAAAGCAGAAACTGATTTGAAGAAGTCCGTGCAAAAGCATGATGTAGCTTGTTTGTTATAACCTGCCACTTGCTCTCACTTATTCCATGGGATATAATTGAGCTCTAATTGAATAAAAATAAGCCCTTTTCTGTGGGAGAAGGGTATGTGAATTGAGGATAAGTTGGGATCCAGGAGTTGTTTTTTTGGGACTTCTCCTTACGAAGCTCTTACTCAATTTTTTACATTAAAAGACATTCCCTAGACAGAATCAGCAGAGACAGGAAAAGACAAAGAAAAATGATACCGCAGTTCTTGAGGAAAACAAAACCCAATTCCAAATGCTGCCCATCAGCTCAAGCCATTCATCTTCTCTGTATTTTCATGTCATCTTATTTTATTCCATTTGAAAATCTACCAGGCAGGGATAGACCTGCAGCGGGATTTGGTTGGCTCCATGGATCCACCTGCTGATTGGTGATTCTAAGCACTAAGAATAATAAAGCACTTAATAAAACTGAAGGAAAAGGAAGATCCCAAAAGGGACCGGAATTAGGAGAAATGTCACCAGATGGTTACTGAAAAATAGACACAGTAGTTAGGGCGAGAAAAAGAAGTAGACAGAAGCTATTTTACTTTTGAATTACTAGGATGTCAAGATACTTATATTTTTATCCAAAGATGGGATGTGTTTCAGGTATTACAATTTAGGGCTTCAGTTGGAATTCAGGTGAAACTATTTAGAACACACCAGACATGTGAAATCTATATTTACCAATCACATAAATTGAAGGAGATGCTACTCTTTTTATTCTCAACTTAAAATGAGAACTCTAAAGATTGTTTTAAGAATTAAATGAGTCTGCATAGCACTTAGCATGGTGCCTGCCTATCAAAGGTATTTTAGAAAGACTGCTTCAATGCACAAAAATAGTTAGCAAAATCTTATTTTAAATTGTGAGCTCTCTCAGAACACAAATATATTTCTATATAAAAATATGAGGTCTGACAATTAAGAACTCGTCCTAGAAAAAGTGCTTCGAAAGGTGGACTAGGCAGTGACGTTGGTGCACAGCTTCCCCAGGGCAGTGGTTCAAAGGTGACCAGAGCGATACTCATCAATGAAGTATGCAGCACTTTTCTAGGATGAGTTTGTGAACTTAATTGTCAGACCGTGTACTCTTACATTTTTAGGATCTAAGGAGTTAAACTGTAAATTCATAGACAATTATTCATTTTTCATTCAACTTGTATTTTGAGTACATGTTATTTCAGAATAAAATACTATTTCATTTCTGTTATGTTATAAATATTATGTTATTTCAGTACATGTTATTCACAGAATGAATTGTGTTCACCTACGACCGTGCCCTGTGAATGAGATAGGTTAGTAAACGAAGATCAAATATATAAGGGGATAAAGCAAAGGTGTGCTCAGGAAGACTGGCAGCATCGAGGTGGGGCATCTTACTCAAATATTTCTTCAAGGACATAAAGTTTAAACAAAGTAAAGTCTTGACAGGAAGACAAGGAGTCAGCACATGGACAACCCAGCAGCAGGAAACGCATAGTGTGTCCTAGGGAGGAAAGTAATCAGGGCCTAGAGGAAAGGCTGATGTGGGGGGAATACTGGAGAAGCAGGAAGCAGTAGGATCTTCAAGCAATGAGCTTGCTGACCCAAGCTAAGGTGCTCTGCATCTTTAAATTACAGAAATGGCACAATCAGATTTGCATTTGGGTAAAATCACCGCAGAGGATGGGTTGGTGATGTCAGTCTTTGGTACAGGAACAATTACGGACCTGTAAATGGCCATGTGTTTACACTGTGGCTCAGTGTTATCAATCAGAATGAATGTTTCCGAGTTGATTCTTCACCAATATGCCTAAAGACATCCAAATAATCTGTCTGAATTCAATTGTAGGCATGTACATGGTGTGTGTTTAGGTGGAAAGTCATGGAAATTCTTACCTGGTAGCTTCTGTTCTCTGACACGTAGTTGGGTAGGTGGCTTATTAGAGTGAGGCATATGGAGTCTGGCTTCTCATTTCAGGGTTTAAAAATCTCACTAGGCCATTGAATTAATCCAACCTGGATACTGTTCTGTCCTAGAAGTATTGAGAACTCGTGACCATTCTATCAGGGTTATTATTTGGGTCCTCTGAGGACAACCCGACCCGTAAGGTTCTCAGGAGCACTGGGGGTTCCCCAACCATGAACCATGTGTGACAATAAAATACCCAGGGACCCATTCTTCACTTCAATATTAAGTTAAATTATAGAAAATTCCTGATTTTGACATATATTTAACTTGAAAACTGGGATTTTTAAATGATCCAGCCTAATAATGTTTTGTGTATGTTGACAAGTCTCAGATATTTTGAAAAATGCATTTGGAGGTGAATTTGCACTGAGAGCTGCAACTGTCCCCTCAGCTGGATGACTCGGGAGTTTTGCCTTTCCAGTGTATCACCATCCTGAGAATACTGAGGATGGTTCTGCTAACCACAATGCAACCCAGCCCAGCCAGAAGCTTCAGCAGACCCCACACCACCTCCTCCCTGCCCCCTGCAGTGAAAATCACAGGGCTCTTGCTTAATCACTCCCTGCTGTAAACTATGGCCCTGCTCACTTCCTCATGGGGCACTCCAAACCAGCCCCTGGTTTATGTGCCTCCTGTCTGTCTCCAGCTGGACCCTCTCAGGCCTGCGCGGTGATCAGTGCCAAATTCAGTCTGCCGCTGATCACTGTTCCCACAGCTGGCCACACCTCCCTCAGGTCAGCTGTCATTTCCCAAACTCTCAGCCCCTCACCTCTCTGCCCTTCCTCTCTGTCAGTCGTCACCCGCCTCCTGCCCTTCCTTCTAAGCCCTTCAGGGTGCTCTCTGGAGCTCTGAGATCAGTCATATTATGGGTGAGTGGACAAGTCAGTCCAAATCAGGATGTGCAGAGCTTGAAGCAACCTCACCATGGCTATAAATCCAAGCTGCATGGCCCAATCCAGCTTTATCAGAAGTTCCTCTGCTATGTGAGGTCTATTTTTTGGTCTGATTCTCCCTGAAGGGGAAGTGTTAGCTGGTACTTTTGGGACTCCAATAAAAACAGCCAGCTGTTGTCATCCCTCTGCCCTCCTGCCTTGTTCTCTCTACCCTAAAACTCCCTACGCCTTCCCTTCTTGTTCTGCTTGAAGTCCATGGCACATCATCATATTCCTTGCATATAAATACCCTTGAAAATATCCTTCCTTAAAAGTATAATTTGAAATGATCCCATCTCAGGGTGGGCAAGGAACTTGCAGAGAAACTTCTCTGAAGAAGACAGGCACATGGCCTACAGACATATGAAAAAATGCTCATCATCCTTAATCATCAGAGAAATACAAATCAAAACTACTTTGAGATATCATCTAACTCCAGTAAAATTAGCCCATATCACAAAATCCCCAAACCAGAGATGTTGGCGTGGATGTGGAGAAAAGAGAACACTTCTACACTGCTAGTGGGAAGGCAAACTAATATGTTCCTTTTGGAAAAATGTTTGGAGAATACATAGGGATCTAAAAATAGACCTGCCATTCAATCCTACAATTCCTCTACTAGGTATATATCCAGAAGACAAAAAAATCACATTATAACAAAGATATTTATACCAGAATGTTTATTGCAGCCCAGTTCATAATTGTTAAGTCATAGGGGAAGCCCAATCAATTCATGAATGGATTAATAAATTGTGGTATATGTACACCATGGAATATTAAGCAGCCTTAAAGAAAAATGGAGACTTTACCTCTTTCATGTTTACATGGATGGAGCTGGAACATATTCTTCTTAGTAAAGTATCTCAAGAATGGAAGAAAAAGTACTGAATGTACTCAGCCCTACTATGAAATGAATTTATAGCTTTCATATGAAAGCTATAAACCAATTACAGCCCAAGAATATGGGGAAAGGAGGGGAGGGGAGGGGGAAGGATGGGAGGATGGAGGGTGATTGGTGGGATTACACCTACGGTGCATCTTACAAGGGTATATGTGAAACTTACTAAATGTAGAATATAAATGTCTTAACACAATAACTAAGAAAATGCCATGAAAGCTATGTTAACCAGTTTGATGACAATTATTTCAAATTGTATATAAAACCAGCACATTTGAAAAAAAATAAAAACATATAATTCGATCAAAGTGATGCATTTATTATTACCCAGCTAAGAAACGATTAATTTAGGAATCCAGTTTCTCCCTCAGTTGAAAAAGAGAAATAGGCAGGCAGACAGAGACACCAGTGGTAGCTGAAGAGTGACTTTGTCTTGCCAGTCTTGTATTTTTAGATAACATTCTCCGTCTTTGCACCATCTATTTAGCGACCACGGGTGGTTTCACAATTTCCTGAAGTATTGCCTTTCAGCTAAACACCAGGCCCTGCAGCCAAGCCTGGCGTTCTCCTTTCCCAATGGTTTCTCTACTTTCAAAGTCCTCTGTGGCTAAGTCAGGGATCACCTTCCAGAATGATGAAAAGAATAGAAGTACAACTGAAATTGGTTTGGGGCCCAAAGGCCCCAATGTCTAGAGTTCCTAAAGCTTTCTGTGGTTGAAAAGCTTGCTCATTGCAAATCACTTGCCAAGGTGTATAAGGGTTTCAAATGGAAAATTCTAGGAAGCCCACAGTTTCCAGGGTCCTGCCTAGGTTACAGGGAATGGATCTGTCACATTCAGGCCACAGATTTTTCTCTCATGATATCACAAGGCGAGTATGCCTTTGACTGATTACTAATTATAAAAGCATTAGCCATAAAAGATTGGCCACAAAAGAGTAACTTTGTGCCCCCTGTTCATACTTGACACTGTTGGTTGAGGCAGGACAGGAGAAGATGGCAATGGCTGGTGGCTTTTTCATAAGCCTTTTCCCTTCTGGTCTTACTTCTGCTTCTGGTACAGAATTCATAGAACTAGAAATCTTACCTGGAGCAGAGAATGTTTGCTGTTTATCAGAATTAACGCTTTCCTTTCCTTCCCAGCTTAGAATCCCTTTATCAGATTTATTTGGAGTTGCGAGTGGTCATGAGCTTGAGCTCCAGACAGTACAATCAGAGGATAAGCTGGGCTCTTTCTGGGGAGCAGCTGGTTAAGTAGAACCTATGTTTCTCCAGTCTTTCTCCGTTTTCACTGGCTGGATCAGCTGACTGTAATTCCCTGTGGGAAGGCAGAGTCACCGCATGCAGGAAAATCCCCACCACCCAGAAGAACCCACTTGGATTCTTCCATGAGCAAGAAATCAACTTGTATGTTTGTCCTTAAGCATTTTCTTTTGTTTCTTTGGCCTACTTGCTTGAATACATTCAACATGTTGACAGATTCACTTAGCTCCTCATAAAGGGTTTACCAGATCTCTTATATTTATTCAAGACTATTTTGTCTAGTTGAATAAAACACTGGCCCGTCTGTCTGGGTTAACTTTTTAGGGTTCCAGTTCTTGCCATCCTAGTGAAGCCTTTTGCAACACTCATGAGGGACTAGGTGTCTGCAAAACTGTGTTCCTTTTGAAAGATCAGATTTCGTGGTCAGCCTTCTATGCCCCATTCCAAATTTGTTTAGTCGTTTCAGTTGCTGAACCTGTTCAGGTCTGTAGTAAGCCAATCCTCAAGGGATAGACATTAGTGTAACCACAGTGTGTATTATCTTTGCTAGATATGGCCTCCTCAGCCCAAACCTGAGTTTTATGGAAAGACTTAGCCATTGTCAACGGCCTAATTACCATCTTTTATTTGTATCTGATTTGAAGAATTTTGAGGGTTCTGAGATGGGAGAAATATGAAAGCTACAAAAACCAAATCAGAATCCCCTGTATTCAGCTGTGCAGAGCATGGAAACTTAACTGCATAATAGCGTTAGGGTTTTTTTTTATTTTTTTTTGCTTAGAGCATGGGCTAGGCTAATGAATGTGCTATTAATAACAGTGAAATGTAAAAAGCATTTTATAGCTTATATGATTTTAGTTGATATTCATAACAACCCTGGGGAATAATGGCATGAGAGTATTTTATTCTGGGATTCCATTTGAAGGAATGGAAGGTACAGAGAAAATAAGAGATGTGCCCGAGGACCTGGCCCTGTAACATAGGTGGCCGGAGTCCACGGCCCATGTTTTTTTCATTATACAGTACAGAGAGTCTCAACCTCCAAATATATCATTTACTTTTATGTCCTCTGGCGTCTTTTCTCTAAGATGAGGGACCCGTATGAGCTGATTTCCAAGGTTCCTACAGTTTACATGTTTTATGACTACAGTCTGCTTTCGTATTAAAAAAAAAAGTTTCATGATGCTGGAGGCCTGGAATTTTTGTCTTTTGCTAATTCTGTCTTTGCAGTGGGGAAAATGATTTCAAGTTTTCTTTACTGAAATTCCCTTCTCCCTTTCTCTTCACTCACTATCGATTCCATGCCCTTAAATACATTATGTTTGAAGTTGTGATTTTCACCCCTTCCTGGAACCAAGCCAGGAATGAAGTTAATCTCAGCCCATTACACTGCTAATGCTCATCTTCACCTCGGGATGCTTTCCAGAGTACTTACAAGTCATTATCCCTTATAGGACCTAGCACTTCACTGAGTTTCCACTTTGTTTAAAATGAGCATGACCACATAATTTATTATTTTAATCAGGATATGTTTCATGGGAAAGGAGGCTCTATTAATAATTGTGCTGTGAACAACTGGAATTAACTGAGGCTGTCGCAAACAGGCACTTGTGCTCATCTAGTTAAGAGGCATCTCCTCTTGGGGGGGTGGGGTGTGCTTTGGCTCCACAATCTAACACTAATCCTTTCCTTGTTACTTTCTAGTTCAGCATCTAAGCGTTAGTTCTCACATCTCTTTTCACAATGTATAAGAACACATTTATCTATCTCATACTAGACTCTTCATTCCATAAGGCGGGATCTGACACCTAGCACAGCATTGGACACCTAACAGGTGCTCAGTAAGTGGTTGTTAGATGAAGAAATAAACCATCAAATGAGCCTGCTACTCAAAGGCATCCGATTGATCTTTCAAATACTTTCCAAAATAAGTAAACCTTTTGCAAAGGAAAGAAAATGTCAGAGATTAGGCATCTTTGGTGCATGTTAAGCCTAAACACAGCCACTTTGTATTTTTGGTATCTGAAGTAAATCCCATCATTCCCCCCATCAAAATGGCATAGATTTTGTGCTGAGAGACACTCAGTTTTAAGGGTGCGCTGAAATGTTCTGGTAGAGAATGCTTTGGGTGTCCTGATGTTTTCTTCTCTTCAAGTGGAATGGGTCCCAAGAGTGGTTTTCTGGCTGCTCCTAGAGCCCCACATGGAGTGGACTTTGGGTACTACGTAAAGTTCTGGGAGCTATCCATCACCTGTGTGTGATCAGCAGTGAAATTCTACCAGATCGCGGTCTGGGTCAGGTTTTAGAGCACAGACACAGGCAAATCCAGTTCGGAAGAGACTAATTAGTGGACTGGAGTGATAACTTAAAAATTTAGGCCAGTCATGCCCAGAATGTTTATGGTGTAGGTCAACACAGTTTCTCCTGTTGAGAAGTGTGTCTTAGTGCCAAAGGCTGCTTAGGAACAGTGACCGCAGGTAGGTGGTTATGTGATTTCAATACCGCTGTAATCAAGCTTTGAGAGGGTGGAGTGCTAAGCTCCTCCAGGGATACAAACAGTAGCAGGCACTTGGAAATTCACCTACACAAATACTCACATTGCTCTTTGGAAAACCCTCTCCCCCTGTACGGTGCTAGGTAAGTACAAATGCTTATAATTTTCATAAGTGATTTAAAATAATCTGTAATAACACACACAATAAACTATGACAGAAGATTTTTCAAAATGTAAATGAGAAAACTGGTTCCAAGAAGAAAAAGGGGGAAATAACTTGATGTTTGCATAGAAAATAGATGTCTGCGAGGTGCTGCCCACTTGATAGGGGTTGGTCATAAATTTGGGCCTCGGCTTTCTGGTGGCCAGAATAGAAAGAGCAATTGATCAATTCTTCTGCTCTGATCCCCATTTATCATCTCCTCATTCCTGACATGTTACCAAATAACTGGGTAATTAAGTTATATCCTGGTTTCAGAGATTGCAATCCATCGAAAGACAACCCAGATACAGATCTACATTATCATCACCCAAGCATGATACTTCTACATGTGGATGAGTTAATCTTTACTTCAATTTAAAGCACTTGTTTCTTAGACCAAGTTCCAAACTCCATAAGGCATGCCCTACTTGGAAATTGTAGAGCCCTGCATGTAAGTAAAAAAAAAAAAAAAAAAAAAAAAATCACTTAATAATAATTATAAAGATGCGGTGCATTCTTGGGTTAAGGTCAATCAGCTAAACTTTCTGCTATGTAAACCAGAATTTTTTAATAAAGGAAATACTTTATAAGTAATATATATTACATTTTATTATAATGGAAGAAATAGCCTGACTCTCTTTATTTTCCTTTTTTGCATGGCAATAGCGTCAACTTCTTCCAGGATTACCTAAAACCTTAAGTTCCTTCTTAAAACATAATATGGACCACAGGAAAATATCATTTTTGTTACTGAGTAGTAACTCTCAACTGTTTTACCCCCTCCCATTTCTACTATTTTCCAGCCAGATGAGAACTTCTGCTGTGAGGTTGGGCATATGTCAGACTCCTCAGGTATGTTGGGTTGCAAATAGTTGAAAATCACTGCCATACAGAACTCTACTTAGTTGAAGACTGAAATTTTTAATCATGAAATCATCTTAACTCAGACATGGGCTGGGACTTGGTGATGTTTTTATTTTAGTAAGTTTGTTCTTGGAACCATACTTATTTTCTTGTGATCTAAACTATGTTTGAAAAAATAATTACTAGAAATTCTCAGTTGTCCGAACTTTAAGATATTAAGTTTTATAGAGCTGTGCATTACATATGCAGACGGAGAATGCCAGGAAAGTCCAGCAGCAAGACAGAAGGAACTTGGTGGCATAAACACATTTTAGAAATACCACAATGTTGTTGTGTAGGTGACATAATTGCTAAGTTCCCCAGCCAAGGATGGATGACAATCTTCATCATGTTCAGGGATTGCATTCAATTAGGCATCCGATAATTCCTTCCCTCATTAGAGATAATCAGTGTCTAGAAACTAGATTGATAGATGTTTCTGCAATTTTGGCTAGCATTATATAGAAGAAATCATACTGGAATTAAGGAAAAGTCATCACAAAATAATTTAGTAAAACATTCACAACAAACATACGAGTAAAAATATCTCTTCTTCCCTCACTCTAGGATTAGGTCTTATTTAGGAGAATTTTTTTACTCTATAACATATTGTTACTAGGGGCAAGGTGTAAAAATCTCTTATTTATAAAAATATAACCAACTCCTGGGTCCAAAGAGTTTCTCACAAGTTTAATATTTAGCAAATGATGACATTAAAGTTTCTAAGGGATATTGCTTGGAATTTAAATCTCTAAATCCTAAGCTCTGAACTATTCTAAGACTATAGTAAATACAGAAGACTGTGTGTGTGTGTGTGTGTGTGTGTTTTCCTAGAACTAAGCTCCTAGGTCTCCACCATTTTCTCACAAGGATTTATTACTTTCAAAAAGTTAAGATTTATTGTTTTATTGGACAATTTAGAAATTTGTAAATAGCCACAAGGTTGATAGGATGAGATAAGAATAAGACAAATATAATTAAAATTTATAGGCTTAGTTTACTAGTAATAGAGGAAGATGTTTGTTGTATAAAGAAGAAAGCACAGCACAGACTTAGAAAAGAAAACAAAACTGGATAGAAAGTCCTTGGTAATGATTTTATTAAGCCAAAACAGGAAATGAATGAATGAGAATTAGTCGTAGAAGTTTCAAGATTCAGAATAAAAAATTGTAGGGATTAGTTAATGACTACAAATGGGTGAATAAGACAATTTGTAGTCAACAATTGGTATATAGCCAATAGTTTGTAAAGTTTCAGTTCATGACAGTGTTTAGCATTACTCTTATTTAGATTGGAACTTTATATGTACACATATTGTTTCTGGGTAGACAATATGGAGTCAGGACTCAGAAACCTACTAACTTATCTCTTTCAGAGTCTCACTTAAAATCATTTGGAACTCAAAAATCTGAAAGCATATATTGGTCTGTATTTATGTACCCCGTATGAGGACTAACATTTTCAGAACCATTTCTGTAAGTAAACAGCCACTGTACTTACCATATTCTGAATATGCAGCATTTGGCCTCACTGGTAAATTAATAAATTTTGTGCAATAGAAATTAGGCCTAGAATGTGGATTAGCTCTGTCTTTGATCAATAGACTCATATCCTCAACTAGTGTTGATATATATATTATATAAATATTAAATATATAAATATTATATATTAAAATATATAATTTCCCAAAATATAATGGGGATACAAATGTTTTAGTTACATGAATTGCTTTTGTACAGTTTGAGTCAAAGTTATAGATGTGCCCCTCACTTGGATAGTCTGCCTGGTACCTGTTGGGTATGAATTTAACCCCTCTCTGGCCCCCCCTCATCTGCTTGCTTTCTGTAGAGTTTTACCACAAATGTGCACATGGGTGTGCTGATCTTAGATGTAAGTAGGATTCGTTAATAGGAGCTGATCATGACTTGGGCAGTAGGTTTCGGTGGTCTAATTACACCGTGGGACAGGGACAGAATTGAAACTAGAATTCTACATCTTGGTTCTTGCACTGCTCATCCTCATGGTGGTCACGTTGCTGGCTCATAGACGCAAAGGGCTCCAAAGACACTTGGTATGACAGTTCACAACAAAGAGAGACAGCACGATGTCTCAGCACAGGTCATCTGATGGCTAAGCCTGTGGGCTCAAGACACCCCCCCCCCAACTGACATTGCATTTATTCATCATCCCATCAGTTTTCCTAACCAAGGCCCCTATTTCTAGCCCACAGGAATCTGAAGTCTTCTGCCTCCCTTACCTTGCAGGGCTTTCCTCTTGAAATTAAAAAGGCTGATAACCCCATGATAGAAAATGAACTTACACATAAAAAGGTGGCAAGAAGGCATGGGGTGGGGGGAGGCACTTGTATGTGTGTCTGTGTGTGTATGTGTAGCTATGCCCTGTGACGAATTGTGTAACTATGAAAATAAGTACAATATATGAATTTATAACCTTTAAAGGATCTTATTTCATTAATATGGAAGCCAATCTTTTAATTCTCATTTATTTTTGATTTTTCTTATTTTTACATATACATGTGTTAATTAGGTTTCCATTTTTTTTTGCCTTCACAAAATTAGAAAAATTTGAAATTTTCTCATTTTTTGTGAAAGAGTTTTCATTTTATAGGTTTAATTCTAGCCTTTCTGACTGATTCGTTTATTTCCCGTAAATGTAAAGTTGAAAAATGAAGCTTAGTCAGTTGTGTGTTTTATTAACTCATCTCATTATTAACAAGCATATTCAAGGGCTACAGATATGCAGAGCAATAAACAAACTGACTTTTTTTTAACCTCCAGTATTTTAAACAAACATCTCTTTAAATAGTAAAGGGAATAGCCAGGTGCACTGGTGGGTTCCTGTAGTCCCGGCTACTTGGAAAGCTGAGACAGGAGGATCACTTGAGCCCAAGAGTTTAAGGCTGTGATTAGCTGATAGACTCCACCTTGAGTCACACAGGTTTTTTTTTTGTTTGCCAGTGCATATAAAAGCTACGTTTATACTACCCTGTAGTTTGTTAAGTGTGTAATAACATTATGTCTAAAAAGCAATGCCATGCCTTAATTAAAAAATATCTCCTGTAAAAAATGCTGGGAATCTTTATGCTTTTGGAAGGTCTTTCTTTGATGTGGATGGCTGCTGACTGATCAGGGGTAGCGGCTGCTGAGGTTAGGGGTATCTGTAACAATTTCTTAAAATAAGACAATTGTGAAGTTTGCTGCATCAATTGACTCTTTCACACAAGATTTCTCTGTAACATTTGATGTTGTTTGATAGCATTTTACCTGCAGAACTTCTTTCAAAATTGGAGTCAAATCTCTAAGGTAATGCTGTTGCTTTATCAACTAAGTTTAGGTGGTATTCTAAATCCTTTATTGTCATTTCAACAGTATTCACTGCATCTTCATCAGGAATTGATTCCATCTCAACACACGACTTTCTCGGTTCATCTATAAGAAGTGATTCCTCGTCTATTAAAGTTTTAGCAAATGATCGCAGCAACTCAGTCACACCTTCAGGCTCCACTTCTAATTCTAGCTCTCTTGCTGTTTCTACCACATTTTTCGTTACTTTTTGCACTCAAGTCTTGAGCTCCTCAAAGTTGTTGCTGCAGGTTGGAATCAACTTCTTCCAAACTCCTGTTAAAGTTGATATTTGGATCTCCTCCCATGAATCACAAATGTTCTTCCTAATATCTAGAGTGGTGAATCCTGTCCAGAGGTTTTCAATTTACTTCGCCAGATTGATCAGAGCAGTGATTTTCAACCAGAGTGCGGTGGCCCACTGGCATGCTGTGAGAGGATCTTAGGTGTGCCATGAAAATTTTTAAAGATCATTTATTAAATTATTTTCAAAAGAAGTTCAAAGCACAGTAAGTATATTCTTTTTTTTACTCTTTTTTTTTTTTTTTTTATCAGCGTAACTGCAGTGTGTCGTGTCGTGGAAGTTTAACTATAGGTTTAAGTTCGTTGTGACATAAAAAAGGCTGAAAAGCACTACATTAGGAGACTCACTCTCTACGCAGCGAGAGCTGCATGAAAAGTCTTTCTTTCTTTTTTTAAAAACTTAACTTTATTCTGCTTCTCCAAATCTATATATTTTTAGAATTCTTTTTTATTAAATCATAGCTGTATACATTAATGCGATCATGGGGCACCATATACTGGTTTTATATACAATTTGACATATTTTCATCACACTGGTTAACATAGCCTTCCTGGCATTTTCTTAGTTATTGTGTTAAGACATTTACATTCCACATTTACTAAGTTTCACATGTGCCCTTGTAAGATGCACTGTAGGTGTAATCCCACCAATCGCCCTTCCTCTGCCCATCCTCCCCCCTCCTCGCCATCCCTCTCCCCCTTCCCCATATTCTTTTATTTTTTTTTGGATTTTTTTTCCTTTTTTTTTTTTTATTAATAAGTCATAGCTGTGTAAATTAATGCGATCATGGGGCACCGTATACTGGTTTTATATACCATTTGACATATTTTCATCACGCTGGTTAATATAGCCTTCCTGGCACCCTCTTAGTTATTGTGTTAAGACATTTACATTCTACATTTACTAAGTTTCACATATACCCTTGGAGGATGCACTGCTGTTGTAAGCCCACCAATCACTCTCTGTCGGCCCCCCTCCCCCCTCCATCCCCTCTCCTTCCCCCTTCCCCCTATTCTTAGGTTATAACTGAGTTATAGCTTTCATGTGAAAGCCATAAATTAGTTTCATAGTAGGGCTGAGTACATTGGATACTTTTTCTTCCATTCTTGAGATACTTTGCTAAGAAGAATATTTTCCAGCTCCATCCATGTAAACATGAAAGAGGTAAAGTCTTCATCTTTCTTTAAGGCTGCATAATATTTCATGGTGTAC